>PVIC010005051.1:5884-53788 GCA_004025085.1 Thryonomys swinderianus
TTTTTTTTTTTTTTTTTTTTTTTTTTTTTTTTTTTTTTTTTTTTTTTTTTTTTTTTTTTTTTTTTTTTTTTTTTTTTTTTTTTTTTTTTTTTTTTTTTGCTGTTCATTGTTTTAGTGGGGAGTTGGGGGGGCATTTCTTGCTTTTTGTTTTACTTTTTGACATTTTCTTTTTTACATTGTTTTCTTATTTTCTCTTTGTCTTTCCTGTGCTGTTTGTTCTTTTTTTGTTGCCCTCATCTATTCTTTTAATTTCATTTTGCTCTTTAATGGGCTATTCAACCTCAGGTTCTCCTTCCATTTCAGTGGATATCTTTATTTGGTTAATCCTTAGTCTACTGACCTCTAAATGCTGAGGGTTCTAGAGCTCAGATTCCAGTATTCTTATCTGTCCTATCTACATTCCTTGTCTGAGTGATTTCATTTATTTCTGAAATATTAAATATTTAAATATTAATACAATTTCTCAAATTTATTACTTAATGTTTTGCACCCCCTTTTTTGAATGCAGTTTCTCACTATGTAGTTCAGGCTGTCCTTTAATTCATTACATAGCCCAGGTTGATCTCAAACTCATGGTAATCCCCTTTCCTGAGCCACCCAAATCCTGAGATTACAAATGTGGGCCACCACATCTGGCTTTAAAATTGCATCTTCAGGTTACAATTCTTCCTAAATTCCAAAATTCCATAAGCAATTGCATGCTTCAGTATCTACTTGAATGTTGATTATACATTTCAGTTTATCTGAAGTAGTTGCAATTTATGCTTTTTAAAATAAATAGTGTATCTGTTCATGAACAAAAGTTTAATGGTTGGTACCAGAAGTTATGTGGCCACCTCCCCTATAGAGTTCTTGAATTTTACAGGTCAAAAACAAATTTATAGTATTCTTCCACAAGTCTTCCATACTCATTTTCATCTTAGTAGGAGATACCACAATCCACAGAATATTTCAGAACCTAAAGTGGCCTAAGTGGCTAAAAATGAAATCTTTATAGCTCCTTTGTCACAAAGGCTCTTCTAAGACTCTAAGTGTGGATCTTAGCAATGTATTTACTTAATAGTACAGTTTTGCAAAATTCAACCAGATATTAATTATTGCAAGAATGAGAAATAGACTTGAAACTATACTTTGGAAAATGTTTGAGACAGGGCTCTCCAGACTAAACTTACAGAACCATTTATAGATGATAGATACAGACAAATAGATAAATAGATAGACAGATAGATGATAGACAGACAGATAGGTATAGAAAAAATAGAAGATAGATAAAGAGGAAGTAGGGAGATCTTTCCAAGTAGGTGAGGAGAAAAGAGGTAGAAAGAGTAGGGAGGAAAAGAAAGATGAAAAGGAAATGGAAAAAAAAAAGAATTGAAGGAAAAAATGTCGATTCAAATAGAGCTTCACAAAAGGGAAAGGGACCAAGAGTTGGGGGGGGGGGGAGCAGGGAGGGAAGGAGGAACAGGAAATGGAAAAAAAAGAATTAAGATGTATAGTGTATATGTACAAGCTCCCCGTGATAAATGTAATCATTATGTACTGGGAACATGTACTAATAAATAAAAAAGAAAGTTTCAATAAAACAAATTTCAGAAATACTCTTATTTGGCTGAATATTAAAGATAAATTTTTTATCATTAAATTTATTTATTAAAGTACCGAAAAATTCAGATAGATAATTAATGAAACAAGCAGAAATAATAAAGATGAGTGATTAAATCAGTAAAAAGTATTCTGAGCCCGGCGTCGTGGCTCACACCAATAATCCCAGCACTCGGGAGGCAGAGGCAGGAGGATTGCTGAGTTCGAAGCTTGCCTAGGCTACACAGTGAGCTCAGAGCCAGCCTGAACTAACAAAGCGAGACCCTGTCTCAAAAAAAAAAAGTATTCTGACACTGAGAAGTGAGTTTTTTTCAGGCTATGTCAAAATCAGTAATGCATTAAAAGAAAGAAAGAAATTTTTTGGAAACTTTATTGGTACCTTATAGTTGAGTAGAAATAATGAATATGTTCTTGAACTGTTTAAACATTGAAGGGAGAAGAATCATATGCATAAATTGGAAAAATGTTTAAATGTCTTGATGATTTGATAGAAATACTGTTGCTAAAAGAATATAACATTCAGACTGTCAATTCAATAAATACACTGACTCCAAACTGGTTAGTAAGCATAACAAGTTCAAATAGCATTTAATATTAGTGACCATATAAGAGAGCATACTCTCATGTCTCATAGCTCATAAATTACAGAGGTTTACCAAATCCGACTAAAGTCCTAAAACTGTACCCGATGTTAACAATAAAATATTGTGAAGCTGAAAAAGTGTGTAAAAACTGTTAGCAATATCAAAAGGATCAACCAGACTAGAAAGAAGATTGAGTCTTATCAAAGAGAAAACAGACAAAAACTACAGGAGAAAAGTTAGCATAACTGTACCCCAGGAAGTTATTTAATAAAAGGTTATGCTATTTTCCTGGGTTTGGGTCACATTTGTGTTGTCAGGTTTTTTTTTTTTTTTAAAGAAATGGTTTATAGTGATATCTTTCTTTTTCAGTAACAGCTGTCTATTGATGCACAGCAAATTACCCCAAACATTAGTGACTTAAATAACAATAACAAATATGCAGCATTTGATGGTCTCTGTGGGTCAATCCAGAAGTATCTTAGTCTGATAATTCTTGTTCAAGATCCACCATAAGGCTGAAGTTCAGATGTTGGCCGGGCCTGGAGTCACTTTAAGATTGAAGCTGGAGAGTGGACCACACAGTGGCTCACTCACAAGACTGGCAAATTACGTTGCCAGTTGGTAAGAAGCCTCAGTTTCTGCTCATGAGGAGCTCTCAATAAGATCACATGCACGCATGATCCAAAAGAGAGCGCAGTAAAAGGCACAGTGTCCTTTATAATTTAGCCTCAGGTGCATACACTGTCACTTCTACACTATTATTCTGGTTACATGCATCAGCACTACTTAGTGTGTAGACAGATCTACAACATAAGAGCATGAACACCAAGAAAGACAAATCCTTAAAGCTCATTGTGGAAGCCTTCTACCACAGGCTTCCCTTTGACCACCAAAGTTTAACATTTTTCTTAAATAAAAAGTACACTTCCCTGCTTCCCTGATCCTCAAATGTTTAATACCAATATTAGATTAGTGAATAGGTTCATCTAAATTATGTTCTGGTGTAGACACAGTTTTTCAGTATAATTCCTTATCAACAGGTCTTTATTGATAGCTCTTGGTTTCCAGACCCATTAAATACAAAGAAAACCCACCTGCTTTCTATACTCCCCATGTACAACAGAGGGACAGGCATAGCAATGAAAACCACTATAGACACCCTTTTTTGAGGATGAGGAGGACAAAAGGCACATTGGTCCAAAGAAATTCTGAAATTTAGTTAATGCATTTTAGAAGCTCCTTCAGTAGGCCTCAATTTTGCATAGAAGCCTCCTTCAGTAGGCTTCTATTTTTCATAGAAGCTTGATTCTATCTGCCTTACCTTCCTTGCTTTCTGGTCTACCTACCCTCTGACACCCTGTTCGCAGCTACAATTGTCTCAACTTCCTTCCCATGTGTAGAAGTTTCAAAGTCTAAATTTGTCTTTTTGTTTTTACATTGTCCGTGCCTTTCAGTGTTTTTCCAATATAAATATTTTAAATATGATGTGTATATCCTAAGAATATTTTAGGGAGTTCATTGAATTTGACAACATCTTGAGATAAGCTTTTCTCTCCCTTAAGTTTCTGTTGGGATTACTGAGGGACAACAGTCTTAGACGTCTTAAAATCCTTACTGTTTAGCTAAATGGATAGCTGATATACTTTTCATTTTTTGCATTTTTCTGAGGTCTTTATGAGTAATTGTACCTCCACACTCAGCTTCTTTGTACCCTTTTTTCTGATAGTGACCTGAATTTGATCCTTGCTTCCCAACTCCTTACTTTTAACAACATCTTCCATGTGGAAACATTACAGATTTTTAAAACCTGGCTTCTGATTTTATTTAACAGTTCTTCCTTATCCTTGTTAGGCTCTTCTCGCATTTTACTATAAATATAAAGAAGAAACCCCAAGGTTCACTCAACACTAGTTAAAATATTTTATTACTACGTTGCCCAGCCCCCATATTTGCTGATGTCCCTACTACAGTTGAAGATTAGTTTAGTTACTGTAAATAATTAGAGAAGACTAAGATAAAGTCTGATGAGTTAAGCAAGCAGCCAGCAAAGGAAGCAGTAGGTTAAGATTAGAACTATAAAAGAGATAATGTTTAAGAGCTAATTCAAACAGCTAAGCTTAGAGAAGCAAAGGTAAATTAAAGGACAGGACAAAAAGTTATAGTTGTGATGAAAATAGATACAAGGACTTCCTTCCAGGAGGAGACTGTTATTGGGAATATGTTAAATTAGGCTTTGGAGAAACAGATATAGAAGATAACGAGTTTTCTTTTTAATTGTTTTAAACTCCAGCCCCTTCCTTATGTTCTGCTTATGCAAAGATCAGGACAGAGACCTCTGATTGGATTTTTTTGCTTAGAATCACCTCCTAATAAAGCTCTATAAAGAGCTTGCTCTTCTTATTTTTAACAATTACTCTTTTTTTTTTTTTGAGACAGGATCTCGCTTTGTAGTTCAGGCTGCCCCTGAGCTCACTATGGAGCCCAGGCAAGCCTTGAACTCAGCAGTCTTCCTGCCTCTGCCTCCCGAGTGCTGGGATTACAGGTGTGAGCCACCACGCCTGACACTGTGGTATGTGATACTGATTGCTGGTGGGCGTGAGTCACCAGGCCCAACATTGTTGTATGTGGTTACCAGGATCAAACTCAGGATTTTGCGCTTGCAAGGCAGGAGCCGGAGCCACTGAGCTAAATCTCCTGCCCAACAATTAATTACTCCTTTTAAAGTCCGTCCTTTACCTTCAAATGTATTTTTCCACTTTGAGAGACAAAAACTTGGGTTTATATAAAATCAACTGCTACTACCACAGGTCACGATAATTTTGAAATAAACTTTCAAAATCTTGAAATTTTGCATAGCCCTTGGCTCTAGCTGCCAGGAATCTTTTTTTCCTCCAGTTTCCAATAACATTTTCCTGTTCTCTTTTTAATTCTTATCTGAAACTTCCTTAAAGTTATCTTGCACAATCTTCAGACTTTCATTAACATCTCAAAATCTAGCCAGCTTTTGCTCACTACCTACCTCCAGAGCTTCCCTTTTGCTTTCTCATCAAATCTATCAATTTATTCAGTATTTCCCAGAGTCCCTAGCACAATCATATACTGCTATAGGCCCAGTTTAGCAACTTTAGACAATTTTAAAAGTTCCTTTTAAAAAGATGATACTCATGACTTGGCAAATATTTCTGTGTATTTCTTTTACATTTTTTAATAACTCTTAATGTAACTTTCTCAAGGTACTTCTAAAAGAATTTAAAATTATTTTTAATTTGTCATACAAAGTTGTCTCAAAGGATGGGAGAAATCATTGGGCACTACTATGTTGATCAACATGTTGACTGTGTAAAAACATTTTCTGTTTTATAGTTTGCGAAAAGGTCATCTACCTAGTGTTATGCTTCTTTTCTTGCTTAGGAAAAGAAATTTCCCCTAGACTGAGATTAGGAAAGGATCAAAAGCAGAGAAATACAGGCACAGTGTTCAAATCTTCTATGGCAGAGAAGTCAGACTGAAATAAGCACATTGAATAGAGGTGGCAATCTACCACTGTGGGAGTGAAAGGTCATTAAAAACAAGAACAGTAACTTAACAGTGCTTTGTTTTTCGTTGGTGACATTACTTCATTCCAAGGTTGACTAGCTCTATCTGAAGTTTTGAATAAATAGAGAAAAGAGAGTGAGGGGGAGAAAGAGTGGGTCAGCCTCTACACTTGAAAATGATTTTTTGTTGTTTTGATAACTACAATGATCATCATTAACAACAAATATCTATTGAATGCTTAGTATTTTGAGAGTAGTTCTAAGGTCAGAGGAATTATTTTAAATGTCACTGCTTAGTGTTGGGAGATTTATGAAGAAAAGACAAGTTGGAAATTACTGGAAAAGCTTTTCTAAGAAAACAACTGTGTTTTCAAAATCAATCCCTTGTGCGCCTTCTAAATTCCAAAACAAGAAAATATTATTAATTATATATGGAATATATATTATATTTTTCACACTTCTGAATAAAGTGGGATAATCACAGGTGTATTTTTACTTGCTAAACACATATTTACAAAATATTTGGAGAATGTTTATATTTATTTTATACTCTTGCTTAAAGTTGTTAGAGATCAGATGTGCTGAATTCATCTCTCCTGATACCAAAGAATGGACCTGAGGCCAAAGGAAATAAAGAATAGGAAAAAGTTTATTGAGAGAAAGCCCCTTGAAGACACGAAGGGACTCAAAAGTGCATTGCTGCTGAAGCTCTTTGTGAGAGGACTTTTTATACAGTAAAATCACATTAAGAATGAAAGACAATGTGGGTGAGCAAAGAGTAAACACCTGAGCAAAACTACGTGAACTAAGTAGATTGGAAGCAAAGTAGAGATAAATCTCCAGGGAAATTAAAGCTGCAAAACACAAAGAACTGAGGGAATCTTCCAGCCATGGGAAGTCTAACAAAGTGGCAGCAATGCTCCAGCACTTGCTTTTGTGCATACTCTGTGCCAACAGAACTGTATGTGAATCTATAGATTCAGGTAGTTCCTTAGTGACCTTTTGCTCACTCCCCAGCTGGTGAGTGATTTTCTCTGTTCCTTCCAATAAACCATGTCCCTACCCCTTGCTGGTCTGTCCTGCCCTGCCCACCTCAAAACAAGAACCTAGAGCAAGAGAAAGCTAGTTACAACATCATGGGTTACCATGGATCAAGTTATAATCAACCTATAGTACAGTCACTGAGCTAAGATTGTTCTAGTAGAAAAACAATGTACATAGCACAGGTATATAGCACAGAGAAGAACAAAGGCATTTCTGGAAAAGGTAAATGTCAGCACATTCTTGGCATCTATGTACATGTTTGTTATAGTGTTTCTTTGGACTATTGTTTATCTCTGGGGAGGCTTTCTGGCTTAGCCATAGTGCCTCCATTCCAGGGCCTAGTTTTTATCAAGTCAGCCCTCCACCACAAGCCTGGTTTGCCTCATCTTTCCTGGCTCTCTCCCAGACCTGGTTCCCATTTAGACTATCAATTTCTATCTAATTTACTATTGAATCACTTGTAAAGTTACTGAAACCCAATAATTATGGTTACAATGGAAAATTCAATTCACTTTTTATAGTTTCAGGGAAGACAGTAAAGCAAATAGGAAAGATCATCTAGATTTTTTGTGTTTCAAAATTTATTTGTTCCAGGCCGGAGGGTTAGCTCAGTGGTTCCGACACCTGCCTCGCAAGTTCAAGGTCCTGAGTTCGATCCCCAGTAACCACATACAATGCTGGGCATGGAGACTCATGCCCACCAGCCAATCAATACCACATACCACAGTGCCGAGCGTGGTGACTCATGCCTGTAATCCCAGCACTCGGGCAGAGACAGGAGGATTGCTGAGTTTGAGGCTTGCCTGGACTACATAGTGAGCTCAGAGCCAGCCTGAACTACAAAGTGAGACCCTGTCTCAAAAAAAAAAATTATTTGTTCCTTGAAGACACACTTTAAAATTATTTACCAGCCAGAGAGTCTTGACTGGAATCAGTAGAAGAATGATGTTCTCCTTACAAGCAGGGAGAAGATTCAAATCCCAGAGAAGTACAGACTTGTTAAAAACCCAGGCATTTAGAGATTCATTTTGGAAATCTATTGCAAAGAGAATATCAGGAAGAAAAGTACAACCTGACAAACAGCTAGAAGGGAATTTATGTCTTAAAGAAATATCCCTTGACAAAGAGAAGTACTTTGGGATGATCCAGAAAGAGTCTATGAAACATTTAACAAGCTTCTGGCCCCTATGAAATTCAGCAAAATAATGGAAAACTAAATAATCATCAATTGTAATCATAAAAGAATTTTCAGGAGCTTAAGAACCATCCTTTAGTATGGTCTGTAAGGTAGAGCAGCCTCAAGTATTTTCCTGGGTAACATAAAAATATGATGTTCAACTTATATTTCTGTTTTGCTTTCTTTTTGGCTCTATATTTAGCATTGTTTATTTTCTTGTGCTTCATAAAGTGAATGAAAGAGAACTAGCATATTTAATTCATCAAAAGTTTCAGTAAAGAACAATTTTGGATAGGAGTATAAATTGGTACAAACTTTCTGAAGGGAATCAGTCATTAAATTTTCAAGGATCTTAAAAATATTTGTAGCCTTTGTCTTGGTAATTCCACTTCAAGAAATTCATCTTCAGGAAATAATTAAATGTGTATCAGGTCTTTTTTTTTTACACAAGATTAGAGAGATTAACAGACTTCTCTCTCCTCGCCAGTAACCTTCTGTGTTTTATTTTCTTGAAATTGTGCTAGTTGTCTGTTTGAGGATATAACAAATTATCATAAATTCAGTGGTTGAAAACAACCCAGATTTATTATCTTATAGTCATGTAGATCAGAAGTCTGATGCAGGTGTTACTAGGCTGAAATCAAGTTATTGACAGAGCTCCGTTCCCTTTAGAGGACTTAGAGGAAAATCCTTTTTCTTGCTTTTTTATGCTTCCTGTGGCTAACCACATTCTTTTAGCTAATGGTTTAGTTTCTTTCCTTCAAAGCCAGTGATGTTGCACTTCTCTGTGGCTTTCTCCAATATACCTCTCCTTCTGACCACAGTCTGCCATGAGGCTACTTTTAAGGACCCATGTTATTAGGTCAAGCCCATTGAGAAAATACAGGAAAATCTCCCCATCTCAAGATTCTTTTAAGTATGATCATATCTGCAAAGTTACATTTGAATCAGGGCATGCAGATCTTTGGGTAGAAGGATATTATTGACCATGTAAATGCTTTTGTGTATATTTTTTTCTAAAATTGATCCAAATGATAAGTAATTTTGTATATTGCTTTTCTACTTATATTGTGAGAGTTTCTGCATGCGATTAAACAACTTTTTTGAAAACATGATTTTTTAATGCGACATAATGTTTGACTTGAGGGCTGTACTGTAACTTATTTAACCATTTCTCTATTCTTGGACCTGCAGGGTTTTTGCAATATTTTTAAAAACTTAATTTGACACTGTTTCTGAATATCTGCCATATAAATTCTCATGAATAATTTTAACTAACCTTAGGGGTAAATTCATAAAAAGAGAATTATTGATGAAATGTTTTAAGGGGGTATCCTTTGAAATAATATATTAATTCTTTCAATAAATATTTGGTGAATACCCGACACTTTTACTTCTATGTGTTCTCTTTTCTTCATCCTCATCAATCTTGCCTGAGATTGTGCCACCGTCATTTCTGGTTGGAATAATTGCAATTTTTTCATAACAAATTTCTTTGACTGTAGTTTTCCCCAACTCTAATCTGTTCTGCTGACAGCTATTTACGCAGTCCTTCTCAGCTTTAGCATAACTCCATCATTCAGTCACATCACACTCCCGCTCAGGCATGTCCTGAGTTTATCCCTATCATTGGACATAGTATATTTTCTCTGAAAATACATCATAATGGTAAGTAGTTTAATCTACTAGGAAACTCTAATAATTCTAAAAGTACATGTTTAGAACATAGACTCAATATATACACATTTTTCATTTATCATTATGAAGTAAATGTCTTTATCTTAACAAGTGCTTTACTTAGCCACAAAATCTATTGTTTGTACTTCTTTTGGTTTACAAGTACAAGTTTATCCATCATTGTACTCTCAAAATTCCTATGTCTTTGTATTTTAAATGTACCTCTTAAAAATGTATAATTGAAATGCTGGACGTGGTGGCTCACACCTGTAATCCCAGCACTAGGGAGGCAGAGGCAGGAGGATTGCTGAGTTCAAGGCATGCCTGGGCTACATAGGGAGCTCAGGGCCAGCCTGAACTACAAAGCAAGACCCTGTCTCAAAAAAAAATGTATAATTGAACTCTGTTTTGCTCTCCAGTTTGATATTAGTTTTTAATTAGATCATTTAAACTATTTATATTTATTGTATCTACAGATATGGAAATTTATACCTACCACTGTTCTGTTTTTCCAACATATCGTTTCTCCATTTTTTTTGACATTTTCATAGTTTTTAATTTTTTTCTTTTAATAATTTGAAAGTTATGTAAGATTGTACTGTTACCTAGACATTAATAATTTATTAAATTTTAGTACTAACCAATTATATTACCCTCTCTCAAACAACTTTAAAACCCTTTAATTCCGTTTCCACACTTCCTGGCTTATACACACATTCCTTACTTAATAACCTTGTGACTACATCATCAAGTGAGTTGGTCACTAAATGAGGAATTGTGTACAGTATGGATATTACAATATTCACAGGACAGAAATGGTTGGAGGAAACTCCAACTTGATGTCTTTGCTTTTGTTTGCAAACTCTTACATGCAGCCTTGGTAAACAACACCCTGAAAACATCAATATTTGCCTGTACTCTCAAGAGAAAACATATTTACTTTTATTTCATTAGTATATCTAATTTCCCTATTTTATTTTATTGTTATTAAATTTTCAATAATTTATAAATTAAAATTTATCATAGGTACATGTCTATGAGAAAAATGTATGTGTGACTCGATACCATAGTATATAAAGTATAAGCAGAACTTTTTTTAATATTCAAATGAGTACACCACCAATATATTTATTCATTCTAAATGAGTATTTAGGAAGTATCCATTTCTAGCATAGTAAGCATATGTCATAGCATAAGCACATTGAATAGTTTAATTAGACATCAACAAATCATTTTGAAGATGATTGCAACCATCATACACCCTCACCAGCAATGGATGGGGGGTTTCACTGGTTAGATAGCTTTATTGCTACTTGCTTTATCATTTACATTGGAGACACTCGGCTAGTGGACTTGGGTTTCCATAAATATTGTATTTGGTGTATAGTTCTATAGGTGTAGCCTTAGGTTTTACTAATTAGTTATTTAGGAAAGTGTTTTTGAAGTTATAATTTATTGTGTCTTTTTCCCTAATCTTTTTAAATGTTAGTTGTATATTGTAGTTCAATAATAAGGTGTTTATAACATCTTTAGGAAATTTGTTTTCTTTTAAGAATATGTGACTTGCCAGGCATGGTGTCTCACGCCTGTAATCCCAGCACTCGGGAGGCAGAGACAGGAGAATTGCTGAGTTCAAGGCTTGCCTGGGCTACATAGTGAGCTCAGGGCCAGCGTGAAATACAAAGTGAGACCCTGTCTCAAAAAAAAGAAAAAGAAAAAGAAGACAAAGAAGATGTGATGAATTTCAAAAGTTTGAAATGGTTATTTGAATGTAATATGCAGTCTCCATAGTTCTTTCAATCTATTGTAACAGCCTGATTAATATTTAAACCATTTTTTTCTACTTAACCTAAGATAGAAAGAATGGAATAAAGATTTCCACTTCAGTTGGGTTTCTCTCATTTTCTTAGAAGAAGGACATGGAGTGATTCTCAGATTTTAGCTTGCATAAAAATCAACTGGAGTATGTGTTAAAATGCAAATTTCAAAGCTCTAGGATATAACCTAGGTGATGCTGAGAATTTGTCTTTTTTAGTAAGTAACTCAGGTAATTCTGATTAGGACTGAATTTTCATACATGTGTGTAATGTTTGTGGAGCTTCTTAAGTCAGAAAGGCCTGGGTTCAGATCCCAGTTATGCCCTCAAGAGTAAGACCCTTGAGTAGGTTGTTTAGTTATCTGTATTCCATTGTTTTACTTGTAAAACCAGAATAATAACAACCATCTTCACCCCAAATGTGATTTTTATTATTAATTAAAGTAATGATTGTGGGTGAAAATGGCAACATAGTTCCTCTCCACATTTCTATATTATATACATGCCTCTTACTTTTGATGGTCATATACTATTTTATCAATTTAAATAATCCTGCCTCATTTATTAAATCTTACTTTATTTAAAATTATCATCTATGCCTTTCTGTTGTACTTCTGTTCATTCTAAATGATTAAGTAATTTTATTTTAGATATAATTATAAGTTGCAAATAGTTGTACTTTAGTTGATTCAACCTGAAACTCTCATTTTTAGTGGTGCTGATTACTTTTATCTCCTTTAACCTCTTTATGCTTCAATATTTTCACATTTTCTTCTTGTTTTTTATACATCAATTTTTTTCTGTGTTCTCATATTTAGATTTTTAATTCACCATTTTTATTTATCTTTGGGTTTAAAACCTGTGCCTGTATTTCTGAAATTTCTAGCAATTTCACAAAAAAGAGTTATTTCTTTACTTCTCCTGCCCAATCTAATTTATCCCTTGTGTGAGATAATCTTTAACATCCCTAAATGTTCAGAAGACTTATTTTTAACTTTCAGTTTCAAAAAGCTTGCCAGGGAATGTCTGGCTTTGCTTGCTTCCTTTTATTTTGTATTATATTCCCTTTTTACAGTTCAGTTTTCTTCTAAACTTCGTTTTTTCATTTTTACTTTATCTTCTCATATATTTGGAAAGTGTGGATCTCCTAGGTCTGTTCTCCATATCTCATTACATTTTTGCATTCTAGGATAATTTTTTAAAGTCTTGTAAGACTTGACTCTGATCCATAAAAAAAGCCCACAATCAAGGCTGCTAATATATATATATATATGTATATATGTATATATATATATATTTTTTTTTTTTTTGAGACAGGGTCTTCCTTTATAGTTCAGGCTGGCCCTGAGCTCGCTATGTAGCCCAGGCAAGCCTCGAACTCAGCAATCCTCCTGCCTCTGCCTCCCGAGTGCTGGGATTACAGACATGAGCCACCACACCCGGCACTGTGGTATGTGGTATTGATTGGCTGGTGGGCGTGAGTCTCCATGCCCAGCATTGTATGTGGTTACCGGGGATTGAACTCAGGACCTTGTGCTTGCGAGGCAGGCACCGGAACCACTGAGCTAACCCTCTGGCCCATATTTTTTTTTATCTTTTAATACATTCAAGTACTTTGTTCAGCCCTCAAAAACAGATGTAACTTTTCATTCTTTATGGCAGAGTAATACTCCATTTTATTAAATAAAAAACACATCTTTATCCCGTCTCCAGTTGATGGGCATGAGGGGAAAGAATAAATATGATTCAGAAAGAAAAAGAAATAGCATGTATATAAGGATTGAGGGTCGGGGTGGGAAGGGATATGGGTAAAAATGAAAATTAACTTCTGTTTTATACTGAAATTCTCCAATGTTGAGTGTGATTGTGAACTGTACATAAAATGTACCAATAAAGAATTCAATTTTTTAAAAAAGATGTAACTTATACCAGGTGTGGAAATATGTGGGCGAAGTGGAGCTAATTAAACCACAAGAACAAGCACTGACAAATATTAGAGTTTAAATAGACTAAGAGATAGTGTGTAGTGGAACGCAGGTGTAATTGTCATAAGCAAGGTTTGTCATTCATCCCTGTTGACTGCCTGTTTGAGAGCATTCTTTCCGTAAAGATATGCTGAGTTTACAGTGTGATGCTGGGAGAAACAATATCCGTAAGATTTTTGCCTCTGCATACTTCTCTACCCTCATTTTGCTTCACACATGATTTTTTGCCAAATTTCTTTCACCTCATTAAGTGCTCTTTTAGGATACTGTTGACTCTAGGGCACAGAAAATCTTCATTCAAACTAGTTAAAATAATAAGGAAATTTTTTTCTCAATGCAGGAGATCCAAAAGTATGTCAGGCTCAATATGTGATAGGAATCAGTAGCTACCCAAATATTGCACTATTCAATTTACTCCAGCTTTGTGCTAATCTCCCTATAATTCAGCTCTATGTAAAAACTGATTATCCTCTTTGTATCAAGGTGATTGCCAATGGAAAGAAAGGCTACAAGCTTTATTCAGTCGTATCCAGGAAAAAGGAGAGAAAAACCTCTTTCCCTTCTTTCCCTCTCCGTCTCTCTCCCTTTCTCTCCCTTGATCTTCCCTTCCCTCTCTTTCTCTCCTTCCCCCTTCCTCCCTCCTTGCTCCTTCCTTTCTTATAGTTGAGACTATTGCTATATTTTACATATACATTATGATCACATTCAACATTAAATATTTGTACCTGTACATGAGATTTCTTGAGGTCCTTGAAGTAGTTGTTGGCTATCCTCTGGATTTCTGCTGGATCCGTGCTAATTTCCCCCTTTTCATTCATAATTGCATGAATTTGAGCCCTTTCCTTTCTTTGTTAGATAAGGCTTGCTAAAGGTTTGTTGATTTTGTTTATTCTTTCAAACAAGGAACTCTTGTACTCATTGATATTTTGTATCATTTTCTTAGTCTCCATTGCATTGATTTCTCCTCGGATCCTTATACTTTCTCCCTTGTGTGAGCTTTGGATTTTCTTGCTCTTCTTTTCCTAGAACCTTGAGGTTCTACAATAGGTTGTTTATTTGAGCTCACTCTATTTTCCTAGCATGGACATCAACTAATATGAATTGTCCTTGCAGCACTGTTTCCATTGTGTCCCATAGATTCCTATATGTTGTATTGGAATTATCAATTGAAGAAACAGTTTAATTTTTTAAAATTTTGTCTGTGACCCATTGGTTATTCAGGAGAGTGTTATTGAAATTCATGTGCTTATGAAGTTCTTGGAATTTCTTTTGCTATTGATCTCCAACTTCAGGGCACTATGGTTTAATAATATACAGGTAATAAATGTAATTCCTTGGCATTTACTAAAACAAGTTCCATGAACTAGCATGTGATCCATTTTGGAGAATGATCCATATACAACTGAGAAGAACATGTATTCTGACTTTGTTGGGGGGAAATACTCCATAGACACCTATTAAATATATTTGTTCCAAAGTTTGTTTCATTTCTAGCATTTCATTATTGATTTTTTTTTAGTTGATCTCTCTTTGTAACAGTGGGGGGTTGAGGTCCCCATTATTACTGTATTAGTGCTTATTTGACTTTTCATGCCCATTAATATTTGCTTTTTATAGTTGGGTGCACTAATATTTGGTGCTTATATATTTGTGATTGTCATCCCTTCTCTTGGATTGTTCCCTTTTCCAGAATGTAGTGAACTTCTTCATCTCTCTTAGTTTTGGTTTGAACTTAACTTTGTAAATAAAATAGCCACCCCTGCTTTTTGTGGTTTTCTATCACTTAGAGAATTGTTTTCCATTCTTTTACTTTAAGTCTACGGATCTTTCTTTCTTCCTTTCTTTCTTTCTTTCTTTCTTTCTTTCTTTCTTTCTTTCTTTCTTTCTTTCTTTCTTTCTTTCTTTCTTTCTTTTCTTTCTTTCTTTTTCTTTCTCTTTCTTCTTTCTTTCTTTCTTTCTTTCTTTCTTTCTTTCTTTCTTTCTTTCTTTCTTTCTTTCTCTTTCTTTCTTTCTTTCTCTCCTTTTAGACAGCATCTTGCTTTGTAGTTCAGGCTGGTCCTGAGCTCACTATGTAGCCCAGGCAAACCTTGAACTCAGCAGCCTTCCTGCCTCTGCCTCCCAAGTGTTGGGATTACAGGCATGAACCACCACTCCCAGCTGGATTTCTTTTTCAATTTAATGTGTTTCTTGAATACAGCATATTGGTAGATCTTGCTTCCTGATTCATTCTGCCAGTCTATTTCTTTAATTGGTAAATTGAGACCATTAACATTGATGGTTTTAATTGATATGTTTCTTGGACCCATGGTGAAATTTTCCTGTAGTTGGATCTTTTGTTATTACCCCACCACTGACATTTAATTTCTTGTCTGGCCTAGTGGTTTAATGGAGTTGTGAGCCTCACTGTCTTTTTCTAGCATATTGTTTAGAATTTTTTTAATGCAGTTTTAGTATTTATGAGGTTTCTCAGATGTTCTTTGTCATGGAAATATCTTATTTCCCCATTGATTTTGAGGGATAGTTTTGCAGGATACATCATCTAGGTTGAAGGTTGCTTTCCTTTAGGGCTTGAAATACTTCACTACTTGATTTGAGTGTTTGTGTTGAAAAGTCTGCTGTAACTCTGATAGCTTTCTTTTGGATGCAATCTGTTTCTTTAACTGCTTTTAATATTTTGTTCTTCTACTGAGATTATGGTATTGTAACTACTATATGCCTAGGTGTAGAAATTTTTTGATCACTGTTAGTTGGAGTCGTGTATGCCTCACTTATCTGTATGACAAACTCTTTTCTCTTGCTTGGGAAATTTTCTGCCATTACATCTGTGCACAGGTTTTTCCTTTATGTTATTCACACTCTCTTCTGTTTCTTCTTTGACTCTAGTCAGTCTTAAGTTGTTCTTTGTATTATCTAGCGACTGCTTGATTGATTTCTCACAGTCCCTTACTATTTTTAAGAACTCTTTGCAGGTCACTAATTGCAACCCTGTTTTCTATGTCTGAACTTCTGTCTTCAGATTCACTAGCTCTACTACATAAGCTTTCAGTGGAGTTTTTCGTCTCTTGAATTTCCTTTTGAATCTGTTTATTTGATTCCATTTGTTTTCTATGTTGGGATTCCATCATATTCCTGAGGTCCTCCATTTTTTAAATCTGTGTCATTCACTTTGATCATCATCTCTGCTGTTATCTGAGAGATTATTTCCAATTTCATTTTTTTTTCCAGAACCTTTTGTTGCCAGTTCATGGAGTCCAGGTGGTTGTGTTTCAGGGTGCTATGTTTCACTGATCAATAATTTTTCCCTTGGAGATCGAGAATTCTGGGTTTGGTCTTATTTGTGTTTCTCTCTCTCTCTCTCTCTCTCTCTCTCTCTCTCTCTCTCTCTCTCTTTTTATTTTGCTATTGTTAGTGGGGGATTGTTTAATTTCTGGGTTAATGTCTGTAAACTGCTTGTTTCAAGTATGTTTCTTGCTAATATTTAGAACCATTAAAAAATGGTTTCTTCCCGGGTCATCTTCCTGACCTCATTGACCCTTAGGCCTCAGCAAAAGTCCCAGCACAACCCAGCACTTACTGTGTAAATGCAGATTCCAGGCTTGATTGTCTTATGATTGTCCAGTGAGAAGTCAGCATGTAAGCCTTGTTCAGGTGGGACAGAGACGCTCAGAGCATGCCTTGGCCAATCCCAGTCTCAGCACCACTCCCTTCTTTTCTCTCTTTCACTAGGGATTGAACCCAAGGCCTTCTCACTGTTCTACACCCCAGTACTTTTTTTTTTCCTATTTTGAGATAGAGTCTTGCTAAGTCACTAAATTTCCCAGACAAGGCTCAAACTTGGATCCTCCTGACTCAATCTGCTAAAGACAATCTCTTCTTGAACTATAAATGAGCTACTTATGTTCTTCAGTTTACAATAGAATTGCATCCCAGTAATCAACATTGTAAATTGAAAGCATCATAAGTCAAAAAATGCATATGTAACTAACCTACCTAGCATTATAGTTTAGCCCAATCTACCTTAAATGTACTCAGACCATGTATATTAGCCTACACTTAGGCAAAATCATCTAAAGCAAAGTTTATTTTTTATTATGGAATTGAATATTTCACGTAACTTGTTGAGTACTGAATCCAGAAAAACACTAGAAAGCAATACACTGTAGAATATCAGTTATTTTTCCTTGCAAACTCATGGGTGACTGGAAGCTGTAGCTTCCACCCATTGAGAGAGAACCTCATACTGCATAACACCATTGGTAAAAGACCAAAGTTCAAAACTCAAAATGTTCCTTCAAAACAAACAAGTCATTTTTGCACCATCATAAAGGCAAAAAAAAAAAAACATCATAAGTCACGACTATCTGTACTTTCTTTTTAGTTTTCTTGACGGTTCATACCAAATACTGAATAAATAGCAATCATAAAAGAAATGTCATATTGTGATTAGCTTTAACTCTCTGGACTCATCTTAACATTCACAGATGGTATCAGGTATCTGAATCAGGTTGAAATCTCATTAAGAATAACATATGGGGAAAATAAAAATCAAGATACATCATGTAGAGGTACAAATTCTCAATGATTAATGTGATCATAATGTATACTTAAAATCTATTAGTAAACTCAATTAAAATATTTTTTAAAAAGAATAACAAAATGTGGAGGCTGGGGACATCACTCAATTGTGTGGCATTTGCTTAGCATGTTCAACCCCAGAACCACTAATAATAATAACAAGATGACAGAAGGGTAAGTGAATGTTTAGAAAACAATGACTAGTGGTCTACCATGGATGATACCTCTTTTCTCAACTCCTGACCTCTGTGTACAGTTTTCTCTGCCTAAACTATTCTTTGACACACTCTTTACCTTGTTTACTTAAGCTTTCATTTACTTTTCATGTTTAATTTCCTGATGGATGCAATGAGCATTAGAAATATTGGGGCTTCCATATATGTTGTAAATTAAATGAAACTTGGAAATAGCATGAGAATTACTCAGTGGTTCTACAAATAGTTATTTATATAACATATCTCAGGTTTGAGGCAAGACTGCTCTATATGACCCCATAGACTACATACTATAATTGAATTATGCTCCCTACTTAGGGCCAACAGTCAGTAGACAATAGCTAACTATAGTTAACAAGCAAAGAGTAAGCTAGAACCTTCTTTTGTAAATAAAGTTTCATTTGTGAATAGTTATTCTTACTCATTTATGTATGTCCTAAAAATCTAAAAATATTTACTACATGTTTCCTCAGAGAAAAAAAAATGCCATGCTTTGACATGGGCAACACAAAGTCTTACCGTTGGGCTGTGTCTTGCTGGAAGTTGTTACACCTACGAAGTTGTCTTAGGGATTACCTACAGTCATTATAAGTGGTGGAAAAATAATGAAGGATTTGCTTTGGAGGGATATATTAAAGTTATACATCTGTAACACAAATAATCTCCCAATCTTCATGCTTTAAAACAACCAAACTTTGTTTTTGCTCCTGATACCTGTTCATCTTGGGTCAACTGGTAAATGTAACTGTATGTTCTTCTCCTCCCAGGATGCAAAATAACAAAGTAGCCATGATCCCAAGTATTTTCTATTGCTTGAAACTTCCTTATGATTACCAAAGTCAAATACCACAGTAGCTCTTCAAGCAGAATACCTAGTACTTTTTCTCATATGGAAGGATGTTGAAGATAAAGGAGAATGAAATTATTTATTTTAAGAGACATGTCAGCTTTCCTTCACCATAACAAAATGCCCAAAAAATCTTTTTTTTTTTTTTTTTTTTTTGGTGGTACTGAGGATCGAACTTGGGACCTTGTGCTTCCAAGGTAGGTGCAGTACCACTTGAGCTAAATCACTGGACCTTTATAAAATCAGTTTAAAAGAGGAAAGACTTTTCTTGGTTCAAAGGTTTTGGTTTCGTGACCACATGGCTTCATTGTTTTGGTACCCAGTATAGTTTCTAAGGTTACACTCTCATACTCCCTCGCTTCAACAAGGCCCCCAACTCCTATCTCCATCACCTCTCAATAAGGCCATCAAATTGTAAGCTCATCAATGTTTTAATCCATTTATTAGAGCCTTCATTATCTAATGACTTTATAAAAGCCTCATCTTTGAGTACATAAGAACTCAGGGGGACAAATTAACAAAAGGCAATAATTAACAAAACAACAAAAGACAACCAATATAAAGGAGAGAAAATATTTGTAAATAATATTTCCTATAAGGTTCTAGTACCTAAAATATATAAAGAACTCCTACAAAATAAACAACAAAAAGATAGCCCAATTTTTAAAATGGATAAGGACTAGAATATATATTTCTCAAAAAAATACAAATGACCAGCAAACACTTATGAGATACTTAAACCTTATTAGTCAATAGGAAAATGCAAATCACACACAGTGGGATCCCACTTCACACCCACTACTGTGGCTAAAATTCAAAAACAAAAGCAATGGAAAATAACTAATGGTGGCAGTATACACTGCTGGCAATATAAAATTGTTGAGCTACTGAGATTCCTTAATAAATCAGACAGAATTATCACATGACTCTGCAGTTCTGCTCTTAGGTTTAAATCCCAAAGAAAGCAAAATCCAATATACACATAAAGTGAAATATTATTGATCTGTAAAAAATGAAGTGCTAACACATGTTATGTTATGGATAGAAATTAAAAGTTACTAAATTAAACCAGGTGTGGTGGCTCACGCCTGTAATGCCAGCACTTGGGAGGCAGAGGCAGGAGAATTTCTGAGTTCAAGGCTTGCCTGGGCTACATAGTGAACTCAGGGCCAGTCTGAACTGCAAAGCAAGGCCCTGTCTAAAAAACAACAACAAAAAAGTTACTAAGTTAAAAAAAAGCTAGTTCCAGAATGTCACACATTGTATTACTCTATGCAAAAATATTTAGTATCCTAAGTACTTAATAGAAAGCAGAACTGTATTGCCAGGGCCTGCAATAGGAGGTAGAATGGGCTAAAAACTGCTTAATAGGTATGAGGTTTCTTTTGCAGGTGATAGAAATATTTTAATTCTTATTTTCCCCCTCCTCGAACCACCCTACCACCCCTCTGCCCCATATATACAAGGGTTTTTTTTTTCTTTTTTACCATCAATTTTTTCTTTCCTCATTATTTTCACCTAAACCCCATGACCTTTGAATATTTACTATTTCACAATATCGATCATGCATTCCAGAACACATTTACAGTTTCAGTTTCTCATACCAGAGAAGAGATACAATATCTACACATCTGCGAACTATTTATTTCATTTATGAGAATGGCCTGAAGGTATGTCCATTTGAGTATAAATGATTCAATCTCATCATTCTTTATGGCAGAGTAATACTCCGTTTTATTTTCTAAAAACCCACATCTTCTTTATCCAGTGGGAATAAAGAGTTGATGGGCACTTGGGTGGCCCAAGATTGAGCTATCATGAACTGAGCTGCTATAAACATGGGTGCACATATGTCACTGTGATATGAGCCTCATAATTCTTTTGTGTATAGCCCCATCAGGGGAATAGCAAGGTCAAATGGAACCTCTAATCCTAGTTTTTTGAGGAATCTGCACATGGATCTCCATAATGGTTGTACTAGTCTATATTCCCACCAAGAGTTGAGAAAGGTTCCTTTTTCTCTCCAACCTCACCAGCAATTGTTGCTGGCTAATTTCAAGATAAGAGCCATTCTTTGTATTTAGGTGGCATGGCCTATACAATTCCCGTCTCTCCATTCATTGTCATCCTTATGCAAACAGTATGGGTGCTATGAAGCACCAGGTCCAGAAAAGTGTAGAAAAGCAACAGGTGTTAATTTTTCTCTCTGCAGGAAACTGAAGAAAGGCATCAGGATAGATAGGAACAGGCTCTGATATAACTTGAAAAGGGAAGCAAGTGAAGGAGGACCCCCTTGACTTTATCATCTCCTAGTGGATGTCACTAACGGAGTGTGTGGGGAGAAAGAAATCTCATCACAAACCAAGAAGGCAGAGTGCAATCTAGGGATAAGGCTTGCTCTTATACTGACTCACTCATAAGACTTAAGAAATCCCACTGGAGCTGCCTTACTCTCTTCCAAGGGAATCTCTCTTAGGAACCTAAGGACTTCATACCTGGCTTCACCTCCTAAAGGTGCCCTCACCTCTCACGACCCCACAGTGAGTGCCAGCCAGGCTTTCAACCCATGAATCTTTATGGATTCACTCAAACCATATCCAAACCATAAGAGGGCATGAATCCTGTTTCCACAACTTGCTAGTTGTGTGACCTTGGGCTCACCTCTCTGTCTCAGTTTCAAATGTAAAATAGAAATGGGAATGCTATCAACCAGTTTTTCATAAAATTGTCGGGAAGAATAAAGTTCTTTCATGTAAAATGCTTAGAACAGTGCATGCATTAAAACATCTGCAGAAATTGCTGAGACATAATGTCAAGTGCCACCTTCACACTTTCTGCTTCAAAAGGTCTCAGGAGTATCTCTAGAATTTGCATTTTAGCAAGTTCCTAGATGGTGCTGGTGCTGCTATTCTGGGGACTACACTTTGCAAATCACTATGATAAGATTCCATTTAGGATACAATAAGGAATTAGTACTGTATTTTGTAAAATTATAACTACACATAAGCTTTTTGAGACAGGGTCCCGCGTTGTAGTTCAGGCTGGCCCTGAGCTCACTATGGTGCCCAGGCAAGCCGCCGCGAACTCAGCAATCCTCCTGTCTCTGCCTCCCAAGTGCTGGGGTTACAGGCGTGAGCCACCACGCCTGGCATTGTGGTATGCAGTGTTGATTGTTGGTGGGCGTGTCTCCACACCCAGCATTATATGTGGTTACAGGGATCGAACTCAGGTCCTTGCGCTTGCGAGGCCGGCGCCGGAACCACTGAGCTAACCCTCCGGCCCTATACATAAGCTTTTAATATAGCCCAGATACCATAGAGATGTTACATATGTTGCCTCACAACATTGCTGAATAATGTTCTGTGACCAGTATCTGATCACTAATGAAGAAATTCACAGCTGGGGAAATCGGCTACAACTCCGTGGCTTGTGAGTAACAGAGATGCAAATGAACTCTGGCTGGGGGAGTCCAAGCAGATTCAGATGACTGCTCAGGTCTGTTTCTTCCTTTTTATTAAAATTGAGTTCGTTATTGGCACATCTTATGTACAGCACACAATCACACTCAACATTGGGGAATTTGTACCAGTATATGAGTTATTTCTCATTTTTACCCATATCCCTACCCACCCTACAACCCCCACTGCCTATATACTTGTGCTTTCTTTTCAAAAGATATTTATTCTTTCCCCTCATTACTTTCCCCTGCCACATTCCCTTTGAATATTTCCTATTTCATAATATCTATCATACATTCTAGAACTCATTTACATCTACAGGTTCTCAGGTCTGTTTCTACTTTCCATCTCAGCAACTCCTTGACCTGAGGTGCCTAAGTGCTATCTCTTGGGTACCTGGGAATTACTTTTCTTGCATCCTGTCCTAAACATTGAATTTTAAATATTTTCTTCTCTGTGATCTCCTCCCTCCTCACTTCACTTGCTATCCCAACACAGAGCCCTATCCTGGGCTTCACCACCTCTATCTGGAATGTCCCTTTCTATGGCCTATCACAAATATTTCATTTCCTGTTTGTTAGTTTTCATTAACATCTACTTAGGGCATCGACTTTAAAAACCCTTCAACACTTTTCTTTTTCTTTCTCTCTCAACTCTAGAGAATTCACTGTGCTCTTCCTCTGCAAATGTAGTATAGTGACCAGACACATGGGACTAAATTTGAATTCTAAACTTAGCTTTCTTATTATGTGACCATGTACAAATTATTTGATCAATTTAAGGCTCAGTTGCTTTATCTGTAAAATGAAAATAGTGTGGCCTACCTAAGGATTTATATAGGAATTGAGTGCATATATCCATATAAAATGTATTTAATACAATACAGAAGATCTACATTATGATACAAAGAAAACACTCAAAACATTGGCTATTGTTTTCATGCTGTCTTTATAAAGTCTATATGAAAGTGTATACCCAAAGTATCACATTGTTAGCATCATACTGTATTCACTATATTGCAATTATCTGGTTCTTTGCTTGTGTCCTTTGATAGCCTAGGACCTCCCTGAGGAATTCTTTGACTCTTTATTCTCTACACTAATATTTCTCCAAAGATGGTCTCTGCTTGTTACTAGTTGGCTGCATTGTCTAAGTCATAGACCGGGGTTAAGTATACATTGAGGGCCATTACTATCAATACAAATTATGTATTTTCTTCAGTTCTTTCAGCATGAAGTGGCTCACTAGGTGCTTTGCAACTTTTTAACGTAGACTATATTATTGGTTCTCCAAGTTTAGCCTTTGGGCCAGCAACATCAGTATCACCAGGGAACTTGTTAGATCACAAACCCAGGGAAGATTCCAGTAATCTGTTTTAAGATGCCCTGAGCTAAAGTTTGAGAAGTACTACTCGCTACTGCCTGCCTGGCTTAATAAATGTTTTAATTCCTAAGGGCCTGCTCTCTATTGCCTTTCCTTTTATCACAAGGAATATGGCTTTTGAGATTTTTCAGACGCTACTGAAATCACAACAAAATGGAAATTACTAAACTCCAAGTTTATTTCAAGGTTATGATGAAAACAGAATATGTATCTTAATATTCTATGCAATATCTTTCCATTCATGGAACAAACTGAAATTTTCTAGGACTATTCCCAGGAGGAAAATACTCCTTTAACCATTCTTATCACAATTAATGAGCATCAAAAGACTAAAGGAAAACAAGCCTTGCTCAACAATAAAAAAACACCCTTCTTTACACTAAGCTAAAACAATTTCTCATTGATTGCAAGATATCTCTTAATCACATATTTAACTCATCTATTGAATTGTACTGCATATTTATGCATCCACACAATTACTGACAACTGCAGAGAATTTTAACTCCTTGAGCGAGTTCCAGAGACAAATCCTTAATGGAAAAACAAGTGTTGAAATTTTATCAAAATATTCTAGACTGCATTTCCACACTGCAATGTATTCAGCACTCTCCATAGCTCCTTACAACCATTAATACATGCTTCATTTATGTTTGATCTAAGCACAAGTCAGTGCTGATGAAGCTATAAGATTTCTTTTGTTGGAAAGATTTCAAAACACATTGAGTGGGCAGACAGGACACCTAGGCTGCAACCCAAACCTTTCTGTGCTACAGTTAAGTGACATTAAGGAAATCACTTTCCATCTCTTTGCTGTGTTTCTTCATCTAAAAGCTGAAGAGCTTTGGAAGAGATGATGGTTAAAGCACACAGTTTCTCTGGAGCTTTTGAGTAGCTTGAATGTCAGGATTTAGAATTAAAATGATAGTAACAACTGAGATTGCCTTCTTACTAGTGGAGCTACAGGGATGTTATCCAGAAAATATCTTGCTATGTAGAAAACCCCTGGGTATCAGAGAAGATACTATTGGACTAAGGGTGGAGGGCCATACCCTCAGGTTTAGCCCACTTCCTGAAGGCAGGTTGAATGGACAATCGACCCAGGGACTCTTACATTAAGCCTGCCTGTTAAGGGCGATCTAGGCTCATGCTCTGCGATGTCTAAGCCCATTTCATAAAATTTTGCTCATCTCTTTTCCATTGAGGTTTAGAAAGCAGTAAAGACTCTATAGGAGCCATCTATGGCTCCATAGGCCTTCCTGAAAGGGGTCTGGGCCTGACACTCTAGTGCTCTCCTCCCTGTTCAGGACATTCTGCCTTAGAATTTGTCTCCATCTCAAAGGCCTGTGCAGCTTAGCAATTCACCAGTGTTGCTTTTGCTACTGAAGCAGGTGCCATCGTGAGGAGTTCCTTTTTTCATTATCCTCAGTGAATTTAAAAACATCTTAGAAATCTAAAAGAAATCCAGAGCATATCTTTTAATATTGAAAACTTTTAGAATATTACATATTTATAATGAAGCTTTATATTGGTAAGGAATCAATGTATTTGCATTACTTATAATAGCCATTCTTTTTTGTTTTTGTTTTGTTTTTTTAAGACAGGGTCTCACTTTGCAATTCAGGCTGGCCCTGAGCTCACTATGTAGCCCAGGCAAGCCTCGAACTCAGCAATCGTCCTGTCTCTGCCTCCCGAGTGCTGGGATTACAGGCGTGAGCCACCATGCCCGGCA
This sequence comes from Thryonomys swinderianus, assembly GCA_004025085.1. Taxonomy (NCBI): domain Eukaryota; kingdom Metazoa; phylum Chordata; class Mammalia; order Rodentia; family Thryonomyidae; genus Thryonomys; species Thryonomys swinderianus. Next base: position 31,513 of record PVIC010005051.1, read on the forward strand.
TAATAGCCATTCTTAATAACAGCTTTTCAGAAACCATGACCAAAGTGAGAGACAGCTTCAAATCTATCCCAAGAAAGAGTATAGTGGATACAATACCCTCTTACTCATGAAAATGAACACTTAACAAAATAATACAAATTGAATATCTCTTATCCAAAATGCTTGGGACCAGGAGTGTTTTGAATTTCAGACATTTTCAGATTTTAGAATATTTGCATATGCATAATAAGACACTTTGGAAATAGAACTCAAGTCTAAGCATGAAATTAATTTATGATCTCTATACATCTTTTACACACAGCCTGGAGATAATTTTGTGAGATATTTTTAGTGCCTTTGTGTTTTGACAATGAGCTATCACATAGTCAAGCGTGGAGTTTTCTATTTGTGGCATGATAGCAGTACTCAAAAAGTTTCAGATTGTAGAGCATTTCAGATTTCTGATTTTTAAATGAGCAGCACTCACGGAGCTTGGTCTAGTGTTGCTGACAAAGCAGTACTAAAGGCATGCTAATAGTTTCCTGCCCGTGACATTAATTGGTTCATTTTGTTGCATTTTCTACCACTACCTTAACTTGTGTGGGTTTGCTCTGATACTTGGTTACAAGATTACTGCTTCCTGATTGTGCACGTCTTATTTTAGATCATTACCCTTGTTTTACTGGTGGTTTGCATATTTAAATTCCAAGAATTTTCTTTTTGTAGCTAGTAAATGCTAAGACAGCTTCAAGAGAGCATAAGCATTTGAGTGCCCCAGGATCTGGCAACTAGACAAACAAATACAGTCTAAGCAGATGCTTTAACAGCCAGGAAAGACCTTAAGCAGAGCAGAATGCTAAGCCTATAGGAGATGCCAGAAAAGCCTAGAGACCACCATTTCCTAGCTTGGAAGCAGCCTAGGTCCCCAGCATAATGCCTCCAGCTTGGGGCTTTCATTTCAAGTTTCAAAGTAGGTTCCAAAAGCATTGTCTGCTTTCTCCCAAACCTCTGCCCAACATACCCCATCATGCAGACTTCTGTTAGTGAAACCACGTGACGAAGTAGAAACTTGAAGTTGAGGAGAAATCCCTAAAGACTAAAAATCTTTCCATCAATATTAAAATAGGATTTAATATTTGTAGATTATGCTTTCTTTTCCAGACATTGAAACCTAGTGTTTTAGCTGGATCAGCTAATGTAATCTCCATAATAGTCTAGGAAACGGATGCTATTTATTCCCTTGTTATCAACTGGGAATTTCAGGCTGAGGGAAGTTAGGTGACCTGTTCAAGGTCACAAAAGTAAAAGAGGTAGTACTAAAATTTGCATTTAGTCTGACATCGAGGCCTATACACCTAATCCTTACATTACATTGTTTGCATAGCACTTGGGATGTAGGGAGGGCTGCTTTCTCAGGACTCTGAAGGCTAAAAACTGCCCCAGCATATTCTGTAGCACTAGACCTGTGCACCCGCACTGCCTGTGTACCACATGAAGCCCAAAGCTGTGACCCTATTATCCACTGGCCAAATGGCTATGCCGCTATCTCTGGAGCTTTTCTGGGAGAAGTCATTCTGCCAAGCTCAACTCAGCAGATAAAAACCATTCCAGCCAAAAATTGTCCTGGCAAGACAGCAGGTGGCAAGAAATAAAGAGAGAAACAGCAAAAGCCTGGATGATTTGAGGAGAGCTTGAGCATCCATGGGAGGCAGAGAATAAATAGCTTCTACACATCATTTGGCAAATGCGCCTAGAGAAAGCCTCACTTTAAAAAATTCCAGCCAACACACCAATGAGCAGGTGAATAAGTGGCTGCTAGCAGGTGCACAAAACATTTTCAAAAGGCCTGCTTTTCCTGCATGGAGTCATCCTTGATGGCTGTGCTTGCTGATTTTTCTCCTAGTTTGCCAAAACTGCTTCAGCACCTGCCCTTTGGAATATAATCATCCTTCCCAGGGGAGTCCAGAGACTCCAGGTCAGGGAGAGATTCACAGGTCACCAAGCTATTCTCTCTACAACCAAAAAAGCAATGCAAATACAAATGCCTTTCAGAGCCTTGAAGAAAATTCATCAGAAGGAAAGAATTGGTTAAATAGGGAAAGAATACTCAAGGGAACCCAAGGTGACAGTGTCTTTCCAAGAAAGCCTGTTTGTCTTTCTCACTTTTTATATAACACATTGAACTTTGTCCTACAAGCATTAAACCCAGTTTCTTTAGTCAAGAGCAATCAAGATTATACTATTAGCCAGTGGTATTGTACAACTGCATTTTTATTTCTGGCTTCGATCTATTTTCACCCACCATCGTGATTTCTCAACATCACTCTGTCCCACACTCCTTAGTTCTTCTGATTTGGAGCACACAGAATAGTTGAGTCTCTTGAAGGACTCCAGCTTCCTGCCTCATAGGCAATACTCACTCCTTCACTTATTCAAGGCCAAACACTGCAGTGAGGCTACCCTCAAAAAGAAGAGGGCACTCCTTTGTCAAAGGTGAGGTGGCTTAGTGTATCTAGCATTGTTTCTGGATCTTCTAATTTATTCCACTGATCCTCAGGTCTGTTTCTTTGCTGGTACATGCTGTTTTTATCACAGTGGCTTTGTAGTAAAGTTTCAATTAGGGGAAAGTGATACCCCCCGCCATATCCTTGTTTCCTAGAATTGCTTTTGCTATTCTAGGTCTCTTGTGGTTCCAGATGAATTTTTGGATTATTTTCTCTAGATCTGTGAAATATGCTGTTGGGATTTCAATTGGGATCGCCTTGAATCAATATAGTAGTTGTGGGAGTAAAGCCATTTTGACGATGTTGGTTCTTCCTACCCAAGGACAACGGATGTCTTTCCATTTTCTGATATCCTCTTCAATCTCCTTTTTCAGAGTATTGTAGTTTTTGCAGTACAGATCCTTTACCTCCTTTAACAAATGGTACTGGAAAAACTAGGTTTCAACCTGCCAAAGAAGGAAGCTAGATCCATCTCTTTTACTGTGTACTAAACTAAAATCAAAGTGGATGAGAGACCTAAATATTAAAACAGAGACAATAAACTGGGTTAGGTAAAACTCTTGGAGACATTAGCATAAGGAAAAACTATGAACAAAACCTCTATAGCATGAGAACTACCTGAAGAATTCAACAAATGGGATCTCTTTCTAATAAAAAGTTACTGCAAAGCAAAAGAAAACATCAGGAGAGAAAAAAAGGCAACCAACAATATGGAAAAAAATCTTTACCAGTAATTCCTCAGACAAAGGACTACTACTATCTAGAATATATAAAGAGCTTAAAAAAATCAGCCCCCCCCCAATTTAAGGACCCAGTTCAAAAATTGGCATCTGAAATGAACAGACACTTTTCAGAGGAAGAAGTAAAAGCAACTAAGAAGTATATGAAGAAATGCTCAGTGTCACTGGCCATTTAAGAGTTTCAGATGAAAACAACCCTGAGGTTTCATCTCACCCCACAAAGAATAGCTGCTATCTCGAAATTAGCCAGCAACAATTGCTGGTGAAGTTGTAGAGAAAAAGGAACCCTTCTCCACTGTTCGTGGGAATGTAGACTAGTACAACCATTATGGAGATCAGTGTGGAGATTCCTCAAAAAACTAGGATTAGAGTTTTGAATTGACCCTGCTATTCCCCTGCTGGGGCTATACACAAAAGCATTACAAGGTTCATATCACAGCAACGTATGTGCACCAATGTTTATAGCAGCTCACTTTGTAATAGCTTAACCTTGGAGACAACCCAAATGCCCATCAACTGGAGATTGGATAAAGAAGATGTGGTTTTAAAATAAAATGGAGTGTTACTCTGCCATAAAGAATGATGAGACTGAATCATTTATGCTCAAATGGACATACCTTCAGGCCGTACTCATAAGTGAAATAAATAGGTCACAGATATGTAAATGGTATATTTTCTCTGATATGAGAATCTGAAGTTATAAATGTGTTCTAGAATGCATGATTGATATTGTGAAATAGTAAATATTCAAAGGTCATGGGGTTTAGGGTAAATAATGAGGAAAGAAAAAAATTGATGCTAAAAAAAGGAAACAATGCTATGTACATAGGGGTAGGGAGGAGGTAGGTCAGGGAGGAAAACTGAGAATTAAGTTGTGTCATATGCTGGTACAAATTCTCAATATGGAGGGTAGTTGTGATTTGTTTATATAATGTACCAATAAAATGTACCGATATAAAAGAGAAAACTACCCCAGCACTCAGGAGGCAGAGGCAGGAGGATTACTGAGTTTGAGGCTTGTCTGGCCTTTATAGTGAGCTCAGGGCCAGCCTGAACTACAAAGCAAGACCCTGTCTCAAAAAAAGAAGAAAGAAGAAGGAGGAGGAGGAGGTGGTGGAGGAGGAGGAGGAGGAAGAGGAGGAGGAGAAGGAGAAGAGGGAGAAAAGGGAGAAGAAGAGGGAGAAAAAGAAGAAGAGGACACCATAAAGGAATATTTTTCAAGTTCAGACTTTTCCAAGTCTCAGAAACTAGAAGTATAGAAGAGATCCCTTCAGGGTAATAACTTACATCCTTACTTCTTACTCCCATCTGCTAAATAGGTGCTTTAGACTCTGTGACAATATGTTGAGAGATTTTGGCCAAAAGGCACTTTCAGTTATTATTTATGTACTACTCCCTGTTCTCCACTCAGCTTAGGCATGTGCTAAACGTGGAGATAAAATGAGAACTAAATCCATGTGACACACTGATCTCGGGGATACAAGCCAAGTTCTATCTGATTTCAGGACTTGAACACTTAATCACTTTTGATGTAGATACAATTTTTCTATTTATCGATGTGATCTTTACAGTGGGAATTATTTTGTCCTTTATTTATGTATTCCAAACGAGTTAATTGTGTGGGCATAAGAAAAATTGAGAAACTGAAAGTCAAAATAAAGATAAAAAAATAATAAAAATTGTGCAATAGGAGGAAATTGTTAAAAAGTATACAGAATGTGAGATTCTTTGAGAATACTCAAAATATTTTATGTACAAAGAAGGTAGAACATTATAGGAATTGAGCTGAAAGATTAGCAAATAAGAATGTATTGTTTTTAGATCATGCTACCCAGTGTACTTACCATTGTTATTCACTAATCTTTTCCTTATGAAAAATTATGTTTTCACTGAATGGCTTTTATATTTTCTTTACTAATTTCTATTTGTATTAAAATAAAATTTTAAATAAAAACTGAGGAGGGCAGTAATAAAAATACATTAAATCTATACCCTAGAAAGCCGAGTTCACAACTTTTTGCTGTGGAAACTTAGAATTAGGTTCCTTATAGAGTACTTCCCAATTCTGATGGTGGAGGATTTCCAGAATTTGCAAGCAGAGACACTCAACCCTGAAAAGTCAGGCTGCATGCTACTGAGTACAAAGTATTCTACAGCCTGTTCTCCACTTTTATTTTTAGATGCTTTTTTTTTTTTTTTTATAATACTGGGAGCTGAGGCTGCCTGCAGTCCCTTCATGGAATACATTCTACCCTATTTTTCTCCTGTAAGACTATAGTTTCAAATTCACCTAATTACTTCCCTATCCAGCATTAAATCAAGAAGGCTTCAAGATGTAGATGACCCAGTGAGTTTAATTATTCTTTAATGTTCTTAACTGTGGGAAAGGCGTGTTTACCATGTAAATAACCTTTCTAGAAGACAGCAAGTGTTTTTATTTCATTTTGTTTCTTTTATAAAGACAACACATAAGGTTAACCTGGGTTTTAAAACTGAAGTGTTACATTTTCTAAGTGATGGTTCACTATAACAAAACTGTTACACATAACTCACTCTAGATCTTCTTCCTTTGTCTCTTACATTAGAATCAGATTTTAGGGAAACTGAATCAACAGCCATCCTTGTCAAGCAAGCTCACCTCAATGGCTTGTTTTTCTATGAGAAATTTTTACTTTGATGAAAAATATTGGGGGTATTTATTGTGAGATTAATTTAGAACACAGAAATTCATGTACTAAAATGAGAGTAACAGCCAGCTAGCTGTGATGGAACATGCTTAAAATCCCAGTACTCAGGAGGCTGAGGCAGGAGGATTGCTGATTTTGAGGCTAGCCTGAGCTACATAGTGAGTTCAAGGCCAGTCTGCACTACAAACCAAGACAATTGCCTCAACCAAGCAAGAGAGCAAGCAAAACAAATTGAAGTATAGGAAAGGAGTTTGTTAGCTTTTTATAATGTGATCTGTGTGTATTTGAAAAATTAAAATTTTATTTCTTCTTGAGTTCTTCTACTCAATTTATCCTCCTCTTACATGTCCTACTACAGTGGAACACACTACAGCTTCAAAGAGAAGATTCCTCACTCTATAAAACAGAATGTAAATGTTCAGGTATTATTTCTATTTCACGTGCAGTATTGATTCCAGTAGTGTAGCATTTCTTTAGTATGAGAAATTGTAGGTGGAAATGAGTTCTAAAATGTGTGATAGGTATTGCAAATTTAGAAGAAAATATTCAAAGGGAATAGGGAAAGGGGGTAAGGGAAAGTAAAAAAGAGAAAAAAAAATTTGACAGTAAAATTTAAAAAATGGAAACAAAGTTTATGTATATATATATATATATATATATATATATATATATATATATATATATTTTACCATATAAATTTGTCATGTGGAATGTGACCATAATGCACATCTAAAACATACCAATGAACTCAATAAATGAAAATAAAAACATGGAGACATTTGCAACGCACTTCAGTTGGCCAACCCACCCAGCATGATGCAAGGAAGAGCATGTCATGAAAGACTAATGGTCCCTGCAATATAAGCTTCATTTACTATTTGCTTGTTTAATTTCTCATTCATTGAAATCTTTCATTCTTGAGAAAATCTCGAATCTACTCATACCAATATAAAGCACAATAAGGGAGTTATCAGATTTGAACCATCTGAGGTAATGGATTACCTCTGACATGGAGGAGGGGATGGTAGGCAGGAAGGCAGGACAGCATGAGTAGGCCATATTCACTTGTGCTGTACGCTTTTTCCTGACTGACTACCTCTTCCATGTCATGTCGTGGCACTTTCTCCTCAAGCCCAGAATGCTACAGCCTGACAAAGGCAAAAAGGGATACTATGAGATGGGGGATTTCAATATAGATTATGAGTTCTCACAGAATCAGTTATAGACACAGAGCAGCATTGTGTGGAAATTTGGAAACTCAAGTTCCAGGACAAGATCTGTTGAGCTCTAACCTGGTTACTTGAAAGCCTCATCTTCCTAATCCTTAAATTGAGAAGGTTGAATCAAAGATAATCTCTATGGTAGCAATTAGCTCTCACATTTTGTGTATTTCCCTCCTCTTCTTAATTTGGTTTGAAGCAAACTCCTGAGCTCAGGGGAGTGTCTGGTTAGTGCCTCTGCCAAAAGACATCTGTGCCATATAAGGCAGTGGGTCTTTGCACATATGACTGAAATATATGAACCTCTAGACCCATCTTCTCTTCCTGAGCAATGAATTAGTTATCCTTGCCAAAACTCTATGCAAATATGTCTATTCCCTAGGGCTCATGACTGTAAGCCTTGCTAGGTCATTCTTTCAATTTGTTTTATGATCTATTTCACTTTTTATTTTTAATTCTACTTGTCCTAGGTGATGATGATACTTTTTCCATTTTCATGGGCTTTCTTTTCAACAAATATTAATTAAATACATGTTATGTTCTCACTATTGGACCCCAGGTAATGGTGAACTGAAAAGATATAGATATATAAATAATTCTATCACCTTATCTGTTGGAGGAAACTTTTGGACCCCTATTGAATGAATGAAACCATAAATAATACCAAACTCTCTCTCTCTCTCTCTCTCTCTCTCTCTCTCTCTCTCTCTCTATATATATATATATATATATATATATATATATATATATGATATTTTATCTTTTACATACCCACAATATATTTAATTTATAAATTCAGTGAAGAGGGCCGGAGATTTAGCTCAGTGGTTCCAGCACCTGCTTCGCAATCACAAGGTCCTGAGTTCGATATCAGTGACCACATACAATGCTGGGCGTGGTGACTCACTCCCACCAGCAATCAATGCCACATACCACAGTGCTGGGCGTGGTGGCTCACGCCTGTCATCCCAGCACTCAGGAGGCAGAGGCAGGAGGATTGCTGAATTCCAGGTTTGCCTGGGCTACATAGTGAGCTCAGGGCCAGCCTGAACTACAACACGAGATCCTGACTGAAAAAAAAAAAAAAGAAAGCATTTGTTAAAAAAATATTGTAAACTACTGGAAAAGTGCATAGGGCTGCCAAGTTGGAAAAGATACTGTATTAAGATTTCTTTGGTGGGAATTTGAAAATCATATTGGAAAGACAGATGTACTCAGTTGTTAATAGGAGCTCAGTTCGTGATAGCCCTATCTTGGAAACAACCCAAATGCCCATCAGCTGGAGACTGGATAAAGAAGACGTGTTTTTTTAAAAAAAATGGAGTATCATTCTGCCATAAAGAATGACAAGATTCATTTATTTATGTGCAAATAGATACACCTGAAGGATACACTAATAAGTGAAATAAATAGATCACAGATAGGCAAATACCAGATCTTCTTTTTGATATGAGCACCTGTAGATGCAAATGAGCTCTAAAAAGTATGACAGCTCTTATAGAGTGGGAAATTTCCATAGGAAATTTGGTGTGGGACCGTAATGAGGGGAAGGAATAAATATGATTCTGAAAGGAAATGAAAGAGCATGTATATAGGGGGTGGGAGGTGTGGGTGGGTGGGGATGTGGGTAAAAATGAGAATTAACTTCTGTCATATACCGGTACAAACTCCCCAATGTTGTGTGTGACTGTGAGATGTATATAAAATGTACCAATAAAGAATTCAATTAAATAAAAAAAAGGATTCCTTTGGTGTCTAGAAACCATCTAAAGCACTGGAGGAAAACCTGTGGCACATGTGTCAGAGTGGCCTGTTTGTATCATTGAGAGCTGTAAAAAGTTTGCCATCACTGAAGAATGTTGCTACTCAAATGTAATCCCTGAACACAAGTAAAATCAACATCACCTGAGAATAATTGGAAATGAAGCATCTTGGGCCCCGATGCAGATCAACTGAATCAGAACCTACACTTTAACACAAGCTTTATGTAAGAAATATGCACATTACAATTTATTTAATATTGGGGGGTAACTACCCTCAACCTTCAATGCACATTACAATAAGCTAGATAACTTTTTTAAAGTATCAAAATTCATTCTCATTCACACAGTGGTAATGAAGGGAGGGACTTACTGAACCTTCGGTGGAACCGTCTTTGGAACTGTTGTAGAGTAAGTATAAGGAGGCCGGGAAACAACCAGCAATGCCTGAGTTTGGTCAGATAATCACAGTGGTTAGACCTAGGAAAAATTTTTAGACCTAGGCGAAATTTTCTCTTCGTGAAGTGCATGGATATACACATGAAGTGACAGAGGATGATTGCTGTAGTATGCTTACTACTGCGGATGAGGGTTATAAGGAAAAGAGAGAGATAAACATCGATCTGAAATTTCAACTGTCATCTCAGCTCTTTCATTTGATAACTGTATGAACTTGGGGGTATTAATTAACCTTTTTAAGAGATAGTTTTTTACCCTGCAAAGTATGAATCGTACTTAATAATGCAATAAGAATTTAAATGAGGTAGTACATAGTAAGTACTCAACAAAGAATAGTATCTGATTACCCATGATTCATTTTGTTCATGTAAACAAGCCATTCATTTGTGCAAAGTGGTGACTATAATGGCCTTTTTTAGTGAAGGAAATTGACATTTAGAAAGAGGAGGTAATAGTGGGTCATTCAATGTGATTTATCACCCAGATTGTCTATTTACAGTTAAATAACAGGTCCTACTAGCAATGCTGTCCTTAGGCAGGTTGGTAACCTAACGACCAGGCAAATTTGGAGATAGGTAAACATTTCAAATCAGAACACGGCTCACCATCCCAACTTCAGACTTCCAGATAGGTATGAACAAATATGTTCAAAGTGTCTAGAAAGAAAGCATCAAGAAAGGATATCAGTAATACTAAATGAAGTAGATATAAAGCAACTTCTCTAGGTTAGTTGACACTGTGTAACACTCACTGGCTCCTGAATAAGAAGCAACACTCCTTCATTAAAATGAGTACCCTCCAGTGAATCCCTAACCTATTTTTTGCTTAACTCAGTTCATTTTAATCTAACAGAGTTAGAGAAAATAATTTGCCTGTGTTAAAATCATTACATTTTTATATTCAACAGTGTCTGATATATAATATCTATAAAATTCACGTTACTACAAACTGATATTGTGACAGTGCACAATAAAATTAAACTAATGTTCACAGAAATGATTCACAACTGTAGTATGAAACAATAATAAAAAAACTTACTAGTATAATAACCTACTTTGAGGGAAAGATTAAAGATCCCTTCCTGTGTCCACCAAAGAACCACTCATAACATTTCTATCCAATTTGCCTTCAGGGCAGAGTCTGGGGCCTCCCTTAACTTAGGTTTCTAACATACAAGCTGCAAGAGACCTGACTCCTGGTCCCAAGGAAAGTTAGGGACTCAAGGGGGTTTTGACCTTAAATTAGAAGAAGTACAAAAAAGATAGGTTATTTTTGTTAGTCCACATCATTATATCTAACGTATAATTTTAACAGTGTCCTTTGTTTGAGACACTATATTTGGAGAAACTAGTTTAGCTCTTATGGCAATAGCACACACATAAGTACTTTGTATCATTTACTTGGACTGACAAGGAAATACCATAGGCTAAGTGACTTACATAACAATTGTTTTTTTCTCAGCTCAAAATACACATTTGTCCCATTGCTGACAGCTATCAAAGAAGGACATTTCCCAAGCTCTGTAGTAAAGAATTCCAAACCCTAATGACTTCTACTGATCAGAAATCTCCCTGTGATAGATCCTCTGCCTCTCATTCACACTATTCAAAATTTAACAGTTTCTTTGAAAGCCAACATTCTCTTGCCCTTCTGTCACCTTTTTCACTAGTCTGAGTAGCTTTACCTTTTTGACTATTTAGTCATTTCTTGTTCTTCTTTTGAGATCTCGAAGTTTCTCTTGTACTAAAATTTCTCCTAAAATATAGAGGTCAAATATTAAAACAATTACAGAAGCATACATGAGGTTCAGGTAAAATCTATTTCAAATGCAAATGTCTGCAAGAATGTTAATGAAAGCCTTTTTCTTTTTATTACAATAGGACTTTTTAATGTAAAGCTAGGACAAAAAGGAAAATCTAGAGTCATTTTCATTTTCTTTTTTATGGGAGTGTTTTTCCTTTAGCTCCCCACATGAATTTTCTCAGTGTGTACCTGACAATAAGAATCGCCAGGAGACTGTCTCAAGTGCCCCGCCTGTTAGCCGAACGTCAGATTGCCCTCCTGTCTTCAGAATACTCCTGCCTAGCAAGACAGAAGAAACATCAAGAAAATCATTTCTAATTATTATAATACTGAAGCTGTCCAGAAAAATTACAGAACTAACCTTCTTCTCAGAGCCCTGTCTGTCTACTTTCTCGATTGGCAACAACATAGTAGCTGCTTTTCAAAAGTATGCTGTTTACCCTGAATAGGAATGTGGATTATGGGTACATTGGAGGAGATAATAAAGGAAACTTCGTATCTTAAATTAGTAACCCATTATGGGATTCTATGTATTTGTACACCTCAAAAGCTTCACAAATTCAATTTTTATTGTTTATGTACTTTTATCTCCTAAGCCTCAACACAGTCCTGTGGGGAAGAAGTGTGGCCTAAAGTCCAACTTGTCAGCTCACATCCACACTGAGATGGCAAACTGAACATACAGTCTATCAGCAACAGGTAGTTTTTGCCATCTTACTGCTTCAAAACTCATTATTTTTGGTACTACTTTTCTCCCTCATACTCAAAGTATCAAGTAAAAATGAAAATATAGTCCTCTGAAGCTGCAAAATCAAAAGAAATTCACGTTTCACTCTTGTTTTACATTTCATAAATGTTATACATACATAAGATTGGCACCAAATAATAAAACAGTATACTACAACAATAATTCTATTCTGTAATATAGTATGATTTTATAATAATGTAAAAATGATCCCTTCACTTTCTCCACACTCTAGGAAGTAAGTCTACAAAGTCACTTTTTCACTGGTCCTTTTGACAATGTTAGGCTCTTAGTAAAAATCCTCATTGTACAGTAGAAATATGTGAATTGTAAATATTTGAGTAGCAAGACTAAAAATGTCATAAGGAAAAGGCATGACATATTTCATTTAACCTAATATGTCCGAAATAGTATCATTTCAAGATGTTCTCCCTATGAAAAATTTAAGGAGATATTTTACATTCTTTTTGTTCATATTAAGATTTTGAGATTTTAATATAATTTACATTTAAACCACATCTCAGTTTGGAGGTTATATTTTCAAAAAAATGTTTGATCTATAGTTTGAGGCCCTAAGTTTGAAAATTTAACATATCAGAGTTATTCCAAATATATTTAGCAGCTTCCTAATAACTGAATTAAGTACACCATCTTGAAATTTTAATGGGTTAAATCATACAAATTTTAAAATTCAGTTCCTCAATTGCACATTTTAGGTGCTCCCTAGCTCCATGGATCAATAACTACAGTAAAAGTCAATGCAATTCTAAATAAGATTATAGTCTTAGTTTATTTTTCTCTAGATATAAGTAATCAACATACCATTGTTAAATATAAGATGGCTTTTTTATTTTCCCCTAACTTACACAGATATATTCACATTTTATCTTTCTCACTTCCCATCTTTTGCTTATAACTAAAAAAAAATAATTGAAGAAAAATCTCCACTCTTAAAAGATATACATACATGTCTTGGTAAAAACAACATACATCATTACTTGTCTTTATTTAATCTCTTAGCTTTTTATGTACTTCCTCTTTGTCCTGTGAAAATCTCATCTAAATACTTTCAGAAATATGAAGCATTCTATCAATTTCATCTTTTTGGCAAAAAGAAATCTTCATGAAACCCTTTGGAGCCTGACCAAGAGTGCCTTTATCAACCTTCTGGGGATTCCCTTTGACTACCTTCTAAGTTGGATCCTATGTGACTGTTATTATAAGCCTCCGTCTTTCTTGGTTTACTCCTTCATTTTAGTAGAAAATATCCCCTCTGGGCCAGTGATTTTAGCTCAAGTGGTACCACACCTACCTTGGAAGCACAAGGACCAGAGTTCAATCTGGAGTACCTCAAAAGTAAAATAAATTTTAAAAAAATAAGAAAAGTGAGAATCAACATGTGCCATACACTGGTACAAACACTCAATGTTGAATGTAATCATAATGTATATATAAAATGTACCAATAAAACCAACTTAAAAAAGAAAATATCCCCTAGCTATTCTCTCAAAAAGGATGCTTGGGGAAATTAGAACATATATTCACATTTTTCAAGTCTAGAAATGCATTTATTATACCTTCACTCATTTGGCTCAGTATAGCACTCTATGTAGAATTTTCTCTTAATATTTTAAAGGTTTATTCAATTGCTTTCTACCTCCCAAAATTGGAAGTTAGAAATTTTATATACTTCTGAGTCCAGCTCTTTCTCTCTGAGGTTTATAAACTCTTCTACTTTTTCCAAGTGTCCTTAAACTTCATACTGATGAGCTTTCTCATTGAAAGCTCATTATAATGAGATCTTTCAATACAGGTATGTATGTCTTTTAGGAATGGGAATTTTTTGTTAATTTTTAAAATTTTCATCCTTCTGTAGTGATGATCCTCTAATGTTTAAATATTTCAAATTCACACTTTTTGTTCTACTTTCTAAAAGATTTTCAACTTTGTCTTTAATGTAATTTGTTGCTTTCAATATTTGTATTGCTATCTTTTCAGCTTCCTTTTATTTTTAGCAGAAGTCTTATTTATTTGCAGGACATAAAAAGTTACAGAATAGGCAACAACAGCAAACTCTACATTTTCACAAATTGAAGTTTAAGACAGAGTTGCTAGAGTGCAACGTAGAGACTGACTTGTCATTTTCTAAAGCTCAGTTTAATTTATTATTACACGTGCATAGAGCACAAGGTTTACATTCCTTGTGAGGAGAAGGCATAGATACATAACATTCATTCTTTCCATCCTTTATCACTTCTGTCACTTCTCTTTCTTCCATCTCGATCATATTTCCCTTTGAGAACCATTTATATCCCTACTTTCCATTTTCTATCTCTTATTTCACTCTTTGTTCTTACTATGGCTTTCTCATGTAAATGAAACCTGAGATATGTAAGCATGTGTGTGTTTCTGATCCATTTCACTTAACATCATGGTCTCAAGGTACATCTACTTTCCTACAGATGACTTGTTTATCTTTCTTCACAGAAGAATAGTACTACATTGTGTATAAATATTGTATTTTTCAACCTTTTATCTGCTGATAGGCAGTCAGTTTCCAAGATTTAGCTATTATGAATTGTGCTGCCATAAACATAGATTTACATGTGTCAGTGTAAAATGACTTATCTATCTCTTTTGAGAAGATATCTAGAAGGACAATATCTGGGTCAAATGCAATTTATACCTTTAATTTTTTGAGGGATCTTCATACTGGTTTTATTAATGCATATTTCTACCAACAGTGTGGGAGGGCTCCTTTTTCTCCACAGCATCTCCAATATTTGTTATGATTTGATTTCTTGATGATGTCTATTCTTTCTGGGGAAAGATGGACACTCAGGGTATTTTAATTTGCATGTTTCCAATGGCCAGTGATGTTGAGCACTTCTTCATGTATTTAAAAACATTTGGCCTTCTTCTGAGAAGTTTCTATTCATTTCCCTTATCTATTTTTGATTTCATCTTTTATTTTTGAGTTATTTATATATTCTAACTATAAGTCCTCTATCTGAGGAATCACTGCCAAAATATTTTTCCATTCGGCACATTGTCTTTTCACTCTCTTGTTTTTTTTTTTTCTTTTACTGTGCAAAAGATTTTAATGTAATGTGATCCTATTTGTTGATTCTCAGAACTATTTCCTTTGTAACTGTATTTCTGTTCTAAAGTCTTTGCCTGTACCTGACTTCAAGAATTTTACCTACCTTATCTCTCACTAGGTTAAGTGTTTCTGGTTTACTGTTTAGTTTTTTCATTGATTTAATTTTAGTTTAGTACATGATGAGAGATATGAACCTAGATTCATTCTTTATGTGGATACCAAGTTTCCTGAATGCCATTTATGAATGAGGCTATCTTTCCTCCAGTGTATGTTTTAGCCCATTTATCAAAGATCAAATGTTTGAATGTATTTGGTGTTGTTTCCTCATCATCTGTTCTGTTTCAGTGATCCTCATATTTGTTTTTGTGCCAGCACCATGTTACTTGTATCATGTTGGCTTTGTAATATAGCTTCAAGTCCAAGACTATGATGCTTTCCACTTTGCTCTTTTTTTTTTTTTAAGACAGGTCTTGCTTTGTAGTTCAGGCTGGTCCTGAGCTCACTATGTAGCCCAGGCAAGCCTCAAATTCACAGCAATCCTCCTGCCTCTGCCTCCCGAGTGCTGGGATTACAGGCATGAGCCACCACACCCAGCACTGGGGTATGTGGTACTGATTGCTGGTGGGTGTGAGCCACCATGCCCGGTATTGTTGTATGTGGTTACTGGGGATTGAACCAGGGACCTTGTGCTCCCCAGGCAGGCATTGGAACCACTGAGCTAAATCTCCAGCCTGCCACTTTGCTCTTTTTACCCAGGACTGCTTTTGATATTCTTTGTCTCTTAAGGTTTCATATAAATTTTAAGATTTTTTCTAGTTATGTGAAGAATATTGTCAGAATTTTGACTGGGATCTCATTAAATCTAAATTTCAATTTTGGAAGAGCTACTATTTTGACTGTATTCATTCTTCCTATCCAGGAATGGGGAATATCTTTCAATTTTCTGATTTTTCTTCAATTTCATTTAGGCAAATTGTTTATCTTTTTGGAATAGAATGGTGAGTGGTATCATTCCCACTTCAACACCTTGATTCCTGGAGCCATGAATCCTGGCTATGGGAGGTACAGAACCACATAGTGGATGCTGATTCAAAGCACATAGATCCTTTTGAAGAAGGTTGCCCCACCCCTACAAACTATTCCTACCTAGCTGGTGCTGTAATAATGACTTCAAAAGACCCTTCCACATTTCTATCAGTTCACCTGCTTCTGGATGATGAGGAACATGGTAGGAACACTTAATTTCATGAACATTAGCACATTGCCTCAGTGCTTTGGTCATAAAATGTGTTCCTTGGTCAGAGGCAATGCTGTGTTGAATTCCATGATGGTAGGGAAGGCATTCTGTGAGTCCACAGGTGGTAGTTTTGGCAGAAGCATTATGTGCTGGGAAGACAAATCATATCTGAAATAAATGTCTATGCCAGTAAAGACAAAGCACAGTCCTACTCATAATGAAAGCTGTCCAAGATAATCAACCTGCCTCTAATTTGCAGGCTGATCACCTCAGGGAATGGTGCCATATTGGGGACTGAGCCTTTTTCTCTACTGCTGGCATATTGCGCATTCAACTGTGGCTATAGCCAGATCAGCCTTGGTGAATGGGAGTCTGCATTGCTGAACCCGTGCATAGCCTCCATTCTTGACCACTCTATTCATGAGAACTATGGGGCAACAACAGGGGTGGCTATATATAGGACTGATCATTGTAGTCACTTGATTGTTAAAGTCTTCTGAGGTCACAGTTTGGTGAGTGCTTACATGCAATGCAAGTATTTTTTTTACACCCTTTGTCCATGTGGAGACATTTATCCCCATATTCTTTACCCAAGTATCTTTTTCACCAATTTTCCAGTCATGCTCCTACCAAGTTCCTGAATATCCAGCCAGATAATTAACTCCAGCCCATGAATTGGAATACAGTCTCCCAGCTGGTAATTTTTCCCTCCCAACAAAATGTGTGAAAAGGCACACTGCTCAAAGTTCTGCCTACTGTGAAGTTTCCCCTGCACCAATGTCCTTCAGGAATGTCCTGGAACAAGGCTGTCATGCCTGCAACTGTCCTCTTGTGCATGCTGCCTGCACAACAAGCAGAACCATCTCTAAAGCAGACTCTAACTTCTCTTCCTCTGACAGCTGACTATAATGGCACCCAAGAGACCATAAGGGCCTTCTAGGAAACAGAAGGCCATATAACAGGAGCAGGACCTTGGAGCATCTGGGTAACTTCTTCATATAACTTACTGTACACTCGACCTTTTCTGGCTTGATCTCATATATGCTGTTCCCATTTAATGATAGACTGTTACTATGTCCAAACTGATGATTACATGGATCACGTAATACTCAGCATGAGAGTCAACTCAGGTTTTATGGTAACCTAGTGTCCCATGATCAAGAGTTCAGTTTTCTTTGAGGCCCATTAATAAACTAACAGCTTTTTATCACAGGGAGAGGAATTATATGCAGATTATGGCACAGCCTTGCTCCAAATTTTTAAATGTCTCTACTGCAATTCACCTTGAGAGCCTTCCAGAGACTCCAAACAGCTTCTCTACATGCCACTGACCATTAAATATGCCTGAGTGGCACAGCAGCCTGCTCAGCAACATGGACTTTTTGCAGAGCCCTTTCTTGCTCTGGGCTCCATCCAAAATAAGCAGCTTTCCAAGCCAGTCTATAAATAAACCAGAATAAAACACCTAAGTGGGGAATGTGTTGCCCCCCATATCCAAATAAGCTTACTAGGTGTTGTGCCTTCTTTGGTTGCAGGAGGAGCCAGGTGCAACAACTTATCTTTTACCTTAGAAGGGATAGTTCTACATACACTATACCACTGGGCTCCTAGAAACTTCACTGGGGTAAAAGGACCCTGAAATTTCACTGGATTAATTTTCCATCCTCTTGTTCTCAAATGCTCTACTAATAAACACAGAAGTTGCTTTCTCCTGCTTACTTGGGTTAATCAGCACGATGCCAGCAATGTAATTGAGCAGTGTGCTACCTTGTGGAAGAGAAAGGCAATCATGGTCCCTGCGAACCAAGTTGTAACTCAGGGGTAGAGGGTTAACATAACTCTGAGGTGGCACAGTCAAAGTGTATTGCTGGCCTCACCACCTGAAAGCAAACTGTTTCTGATGGACCTTATGGAGAGGTGTGGAAAAGAAGGCACTTGCCAAATCAGTAGCTGCACCCCAAGTACCAGGAGATGTGCTGATATGTTCAAGCAAGGAAACCACCACATCTGCAATCAGAGTCACCACTTAATTCACTTTACTGTCATCCTCCAGGACAGTTCTTGATAGGAACACTAATCTCTGGAAAATTCCAGGGGTGGATTACTGTTTTTAGTTTACTGTCATACTAGGAAAAGCCAACTCCAATGCCTTCCATTTGGCCTTTCCAGCCATAATAGCCCTCACACTGCAGGCAAAGGGACCAGTGTGAGGATGCTGCCAGTACTAACTACATCTACCCCAATTATGCTTTCTGGAGGAGGGGTAAGTGACTATAGGTTGGATTTGAGGGCCTACTAGAACAAAAGTTGGACCTTAGCTAAAACTCCATTGATCACCTCAACTCCATAACCCCTGCTCTTAAGGGAGGATCACAATGATATTTTGCATCCCTGGAATCAGTGTTTGTTCAGAAACAGTGTTCAGTGAGGGGGAACAGGATAAAATAAAATAAAATTTATTCTTAGAAAAACAGTGCTCAGTATTCCCAGAAACATCTGAACTATATTATTCCCCCAATGTAGTCACTCAGGCAAAATGTCTTAGGTCTCTTAGAGGAAGAATGGGAGAAAGAGCAACTTCTGGTGATGCCTTTTAGTCCACAGGGTCTCTTTCCAAGGGGACCAGGCTTCCCCTTTCTTCAAGGGAGTCTAAATCTGTAAACTGGTGCAAATCTAGGAACTGGTTGAAGGGCTGTGATTCCCTATTCTCACAATTTGAGTTTCTGTTCATTTGCTATTTTATTTTTTAAATTATATAAATCTAATCAATATGTTATAGGCTTCCAGGCTATTTCACTTTTAGGAACAACATGGCTAACCAGCTAATGTCCTAGGTCTACATATGGCAGCCACTCTGATCATTGTTCTGCTTCTGGCTTCCATTGAAGTAAGTCCTGCACCCTCCTTGGGAGATAACATGCCGCCACTTGACCCCTGCCACTTCAGGGTCCAGCCAGGCACATTGGTCTTGTTTCCCAATTCAGTAACTATGGCTTTTACTCTGAGTCCCAGCATATAGAGAAGATAAATAAAAGGGCTTTTCAGGGATGCCAGTGCTCCTCTCAATTATATTTATATTTCCCTCACTTTCCAAGGTAGCACAGTTTCCCTGATAACTGCTCACTCAATAACTTGTGTATTCATTCTATGTGATTTTTTTTGGCATTGTTAGCTTCATTGGCTCTTACTAAGGGACTCTTGAAAATATTTGGCAGTGTTTGTTTGATAATCATTCATTTTTAGGCATTCTTTATCATGAAAGTGTCATATTTCTCCATCAATTTGGAGAGAAATCCTTGCAGGATGTCAGCTGGGGTTGGTAAAGTTTGTGTTGAGAGGTCTTCTGCAATCCTAATCAGTTTTCCTTTATTATTGATTTGTTGCTTTTCTCTACCTACTTTAGAGATTTTGTTCTCATTTTGGACTTCTGAAATTTTTTTGATATACTGTGGAGAGGTTCTTTTCCCATCATGGTTCTTTGTGGTTCTATATGTTATGTTACTTTACATATTTTGGAAAGTTATTGGCTATTATTACTTCTGTAAATAGGTTCTTTTGCACCATTTGTTGTGTCTTCTAATTTTTCACTAAGGCCAATTAGTCTTAGATTAGTATTTTTTGAGTAATCTAGCATTTGTTGAATCAGTTTTTCACTGACAGTAGCCTGCCTTCTGGTTCTATGATCCTGTCCTCATGTTGGTCATTTATGCTGTCTATACTATCAGTAGAATTTCTAATTTTCTGAATTTTTTATCAGAGCCCTTTCATGGAATCTAATTATTTTCTATGTTGACAAGATGTATCTTACATAATTTTGTTTACCTGTGGTAAATATCTACTAAATAAAATAATTTCACTTCTGCTACAAATAGGACAGTATTCAGTAGCAATAGTGTAAAGTCAAGTATTTATCTAGAGATTCATAAAGCTTCATAATTATAGTAGTAAAAGTGAAAGGAGTATGGAGCCAGAGGATGAAAAAAGCAAAATTTGAAAATTAATTGATAGTATATAAGAAGAAACAATGAATAGTAAAATAGGAGCTCTTATTAAGGAGTGCAAAGAAATTAATTATTATAGAGAGTAGTCATTGTAAAGAACAAGAAAAATAAGAAAAAAGATAAAAATAAAAAGAAGATAGAAAAGTGAAGGAAGAAGGAAAAATTGACAAGGGTAAAGACAAAAGGCCAAAAAAGAAATTGAAAGCGAAAATAAAATGGTAAGAGAAAAACACAAACCCTGAAAAACAAATTAAATGAAGGAAAGATAAAGATAATACAAAACAGGAAATCGAAAAAGACTGAGTCAAAGAAAAAAAATCCAGTGTTACTTGATGAGTGGTTTCCTTCTATGATCTGAAGTCTTGGGACACAGATGACAGTTTTCTATGGCTAGCTTTAGGGTTTACAGGTGTTTGAGGTCCCGTCCTTTGCACTACAGGACCTGCTCTTTATTTTCCCTAGACTGTGGTTACCATTCTAGCCAAGGCATTTCTTTGTTCCTGTGTGTCAATGGGGAGTACAATAAGCCCTCTGTTTTCTATTGGGTGTAGGCAGAAAAGTAGGGGTTCAAGTGGGCTGTTGGACTTAATGTGAAGCATCATGGGGTTTGGTTGCTCTCTTCTCTCCTTGGAGTTGTCTTCAGCCAAGTTTGGGTCAATTGGTTAGTCTTTGCGTCCAACATCCCCTAGCATCCTCCGCTTAGAGGTGGAACACCACCCCTTTGTCCCAGGGCTGCTCTCTTCCACAGTGTGGGGCACCTGTCTGCGTCTGCTCTCTTGCAAGGACTGGGCACACCACTGCTCCTGTAGGCATCTGCTCTCTCACGTGGGTGTGGGCGAGGGCGACCAGGTCAGCTCTACCACATGGAAGGGGGTTTTGCTCTAGATCTGTTTTTAACTTCTAAGATATCCTTTTTATTCCCCTTTATTTGTATATGCATATCACACTTACTGTCATTTCATAGGTTATTTCTTATATCATGCATCTCATGGTGGAATATATTCCTACCCATTTGCTTCTGTTTGATTGTTATATATGAACTTATTTGTTGTTTTGGTTTCCATGATTCATGTTAAAGACTATCATCAATTGTCTTCAATCTTGGCTCTTCAATCCCACTGAGGAATTAGAAGCTGAAAACCAATCATGCATCTTTTATGGTAGAATGTTTAATTTCAGTCATTTCTTTGAAAAAAATGTGATTTTGGTACTATTACATCTTTCCTTTTATGATCATATTTCATTAAAAAATTCTCAGATTTCCCCCCAGAATGCTGTTTTGAGAAGTGTGTTAGGAGGCAAAGATGGAGTTGTAAATATTTCATTAGTGCCATGGTTTTGTATAGAGGACCTCCCATATAAAATTATAGTTAAAATTATATTGGTTTTTAAGTACACTACCCAAACCTCAACTGTGGCCAAGGTCCTTTGTGTAGAGTTTCTTTTTTTACCCTCTACAAAGAACACATTTCCAATCTTCTTTCAAAGTATGTAAAGGCTAATTTTTATTAATACAGTAAAGGAAAAATATCTAAGTATTTCTTAAGGTACTACCCTTGATCTTAGGCAAAAGTCCAAGAGGCAATTAAGGTAACGTTTTATTATAGGTAGAAAAGCCAGCTA
The DNA here is from genome assembly GCA_004025085.1 of Thryonomys swinderianus. Lineage (NCBI taxonomy): Eukaryota > Metazoa > Chordata > Mammalia > Rodentia > Thryonomyidae > Thryonomys > Thryonomys swinderianus. The sequence continues at coordinate 53,374 of PVIC010005051.1, forward strand.
GACATATGTAGGCAGATAGAGAGGGCCGGCCCTTGAAAGACTTGCAAAAAAGAGGATCCTTCTGAAGGTCAGCACCATCAATGAGAAACTATACTACAGGCCTCATTCTCCTCCCAGGGCGGAAGGTCAAGGTCTGGATCCAGCCCCTCCCTGGAAGACAGTAATTACAAAATCCCCAGATAATGGGCAGGACCTTGAACCACCTGGAGGAGTCTCGGGACAAGCAAGACCCTCTAAGGCTTGGTTTCTCATTGGACCTATTTAATCAAAAGGTTGCTGAAGGGCCAGAGGGTTAGCTCAGTGGTTCCGGCGCCTGCCTTGCAAGCGCAAGGTCCTGAGTTCGATCCCCCGGAAACCACATACAATGCTGGGTGTGGAGACTCAACGCCCACCAACCATCAATACCACATACCAC
>PVIC010005052.1:0-59598 GCA_004025085.1 Thryonomys swinderianus
ATAAAAAGGAGAAAATATTAAAGACCTTTTATTACACTGATCAAGACTATCCTGCTGTAAAATATACGGTCAATAGTAGATCTGATTGTAAGAAGGCCAATGACAGTAAGAATAGTCCTATTTTCAGGACAACCTCACTTTAAACTCACTTTGACCTTTACTTGCATATGTCATATTTAATGTAAAGTAGGTATAAAATTCTTCACATTCTAGCTGGCACAGTGGCTCACACCTGAAATCCCAGCATTTGGGAGGCAGAGACAGGAGGATTGCTGAGTTCAAGGCTTGCCTGGGCTATATAGTAAGCTCAGGGTCAGCCTGAACTACAAAGCAAGACCCTGCTCAAAAAGGGGGGAGGTAATTTGATGTGGGGACATAATGACAGGAAAGAATAAATATGATTCAGAAAGAAAATAAAAGAGCATGTATATAAGGGATGGGGAGTTGTGGGTCGGTAGGGACGTGGGTAAAAATGAGAATTAACTTCTGTCATATACTGGTACAAATTCCCCAAAGTTGTGTGTGATTGTGAGCTGTATATAAAATGTACCAATAAATAATTCAATTTTAAAAAATAAAAGTTCTTCACATTCTAAATTGAAGAAAACTGTTGGGTTTTTCTTCCTTTTCCTCATTTAATATGCAGTTTCTTTTTATGTTTTCAGAAAAGAAACAGCACAATTTACTAGTTCTTTAATATTGTCTCCTCTAATTTCACAAATAGCATCATGGCAAATGATATTTTAGACTTGATCAAACACCTTTACACATAACGTTCTTCCCCTTACTGCAAAGCTGTTGCTACCTTGAACTCATCTAAAAAAAATCCATCTCCTACCTTGATATTTACCCTCTTCAAATAATTATGTATGATTTCTTTTCTCTCCTCCCCACTCTGCTGCTCCTATTCTTTGAGGAAGAAGCAACACAGAATTTGTTCTGTGAATCTTTGCTCATTGGTCAGTTGCTCCACCTCTACAAGCTTCTCTGCAGTCTGTCCAGGGAGTCAACAGCCCTCTGGTACCAGGAGCTGAGGGCACGGGCAGCACCTGCTGCCACCTTGGCCTTGCCGCTTCTGATGCACACCAACGCACACAGGTTTAAAAGCATAGATTTTGTGTGTGTGTGTGTGTGTGTGTGCTAGTTGTACACAGAACCCTCCTACCTAATCTTTACCCTGGCTTTCACTCTAAGAGTTAACATTTGGAGGAATTAAAAGAATCATATTGTAAAGTCATACATACCCCCATGTTCATAGCAGCTCAGTTTGTGATAGCCCAATCTTGGAAACAACCCAGATGCCCATCAACTGGAAACTGGATAAAGAAGATTTTTTTTTATAAAATGGAGTATTACTCTGCCATAAAGAATGAAATTTGTCAACTTCATTCATTTATGTGCAAATGGATACACCCTGTGGACACACTAATAAATGAAATAAATAGATCACAGATAGGTAAATACCATATCTTTTCTCTGGTATGAGAACCTGTAGATGTAAATGAGTTCTAGAATGTGTGACAGATTTTGTAAAAAAAAAAAAAGGAAATATTCAAAGTGAATGTGGTGGGGGAACATAATGAGAGGAATGAATAAATATGATTTGAGAAAAAAAGCATGTATATAAGGGGCGGGGGGTTGTGGGTGGGTAGGGATATGGGTAAAAATGAGAATTTAATTTTGTCATATACTGGTACAAATTCCCCAGTTTTGAGTTCAATTGTGAACTGTATATAAAATGTACCAATAAAGAATCCAATTTTAAAGATTAACATTTTGAAAATATTTCCTTTGCTCTTACACTCAGGATTTCACATTTGTTATGCCAAGATGTATGTTGGGGTACATGTCTTTTCATCTTTATCAGCTCCGAAGTACCTTATTTCCTCTGTGTATGCCTGCCCACTCTGTGGTACTGTTTCTCTCCATTCTTGCTAAGTTCTCCACTCAGTGTCATTCTAGAGTGTAATTAATATGCACGTTAAAAGTGATTAATAATAAGGTCAAATAGAAATCTTATAACACCATTCCTATTGAATAATTCCATATGAGTTAGCTTATTACTAGATAACAGTTCGTTTTATTTATGGTCTTTCAACCAATTTTGAGCGCATGTGATAGTACTCATGTTAATCTGAGTAAGATTTCAAATAAGATTTTTGTGAAATCACAGGTTTCATGCTCCTTGCAGTCACCACTTTTGTAATGTGATCAAAGGACTGTTAAGTTTGACTGCTGTAGTGCGGTCTTCAATTTTAAAAGTTACTGTTATTAACTGGAGAAAAAAATGGTTAGGTTATTCATAGAGCTGGAAGATTGATTTCTCGAAGTGAAGGCCATAGGAACACAGACTTTTAAAAATAATAAGCATTCATTGTAAAATCATATACATTTAATAATATGCCTACTTTCCATATTTATGGTCCCATTTCACTAAGTTATCATCAAAATTTATGAATATGTCTACTTAATGCAAGTATTTGTATTCAAGTTACAGAAAAGAAAAAAATACTTATTTTTAGCTGTTTGTTTATGGTACCTCCCTTTCCTATCATACGCTACTACTTGCAATCTAATGAAGGATGCATTTCTCACCCACACCAACTTTTCTAGAATCATCAAACTCCATAAGTATTTTACATTATGTTACATTGGAACGCTTATTTTGAATACATGTTAGGGAAAATTAACTCAAGGAAAGACAAGCACTTGATTTTCTTTTTCTTGCTTTTCAGTTAAGTACAGACAAGAAATGTAATGAATGAATCAACAGTACATATTTTGATGAAGGCAGTGTTCAGCACACAAAACACTGCACATTCAGGAAAAGCCTTGCATTTTTCCTAATTCATAAGATTGAAAATGAGATTCAAAATCTTGTTAGTGTCAGGCAATAATCATTCACATTGCTCTCCAAATCAAAGTATTTTTAAAAGCAAAACACTGTGCTTTCAATGTTAAACGTTTTATTGTTTTGAATTTTATGAATGAAATTTTGCTCAGGAAGATACAGTGATCTGAAAGGCACACAGAGTCTTTGTTAGTCAAGAAGGAAACCCAAGAGGACCCTCCTTGACAGTGCATGTTTGTTGGACTCTTGATGCCATTGAAGTGCAGAAAGCAACATTAAGTACTTCTACTCACTGAAAGTAAACTTACGGCATTATGGTCAAACCCTGAACTACAATTTCTGTGTGTGTCACGGGGGTGATCAGTGTGTCTCCAGGGACAGGGTACAATGGAAAGAGCACATAAAACTTCCGCTCCAGAGGAAAAACAGCCCTGACACATAAAACAGAGAAAGTCACCCCATGTCCTCCCACCTCAAGGTGTAGTGCTGTCCTAGACTGTGACAACAAGTGGGAATTAAAAACAGAAGAAATATCTGGGGCAAAAAATGTCAAAGCCTTCGAGTCTGTTACAGTCCTGAAGAAAATAACATCTAAAGAGAAGCCACATATGACGATATGCTCTTCAAATGAAGAAAAGGACAAGTAATGTTTTCATTCTGAATTACAAAATATTCAGCCAGATCTACCCCTGGACAAGTGTGAGCAGACATTAAAACAGATTTCTGTAGCATGGTTGTCCTGAACAGGGTAAGACATGTCACAAAACTTTTCAATTAAAGGTGTTACCTTTCCTGGCACTCAGAAATACAAGAGCTGGTTCTTTTAATAGCATGGTACTCATAAATCTCCAAAGTGCTTCATTAAAGATTAGTTGTTGAAGTCATTTATTGAGTTCACCCTGGAAAACCTCTGTAAAAGGAGATGGACAAAGTATCAAATGTGTCTTATTCAAATGCCGGGCGTGGTAGCTCATGCCTGTCATCCCAGTACTCGGGAGGCAGAGGCAGGAGGATTGCTGAGTTCGAGGCTTGCCTGGGCTACATAGTGAGCTCAGGGCCAACCTGAACTACAAAGCGAGACCCTGTCTCAAAAAGCAAAAAAAAAATTTTTTTAATGTGTCTTATTCAGTGAATGCTATTGTAATATCTAATTCTACATATATTTAGGTGTATGTTTTCTAACAATACACTTACTTCAGGGCCGTATGGATTTCTCAGATTAGTAGGAAATTCCTCACTAGGGCTCCTTCTATCCCTTCCAAAAATAAATGATAGAGGACAACTTTAAATGCTGCTCCAACTGATTTCAAAACCTCTATTCATTCCACCAGATTCTGGTGCACAAATTCCTTGGCTTCTGAGAGCACAATCATTCCACAGAATTGCCTCTTTTTTCCCCCTTATTAATCCAGGACCATAGCAAGTTTGAGATATTTGAACATGTATCAAATACATTCTATCATATATTGCTTTTTAAACACTGAAATATATCTCTTCCTTATAAAGTCCTCTTTTCATACTTAAATCATGAAAACCGGTAATAGTCTAATGCATTAAAATCTCATTTGCATAAATAGCAAACAAATTAGCCTTCCAATAAACCAATTTGTAGAACCCAAATGTAAACACCAAAAGCTGCATTTTAGTAAGAAAACATGCACTACTGGGGGAAAATTCAAGACAGACAGGGCAGAGCACCATACATAAAATGTCAAACATGTCAAAACACTCATGAATACCAACATCTCCCACCACACCATGACCAATTTTAAAGGTTATTTAGGGCTAACACATCTGCAAGTGCTGAGTTTACAGCAAGAGACTTTCTTTTCCTCAGATATATGAAAAGTAAGTCATTGATGCGTCTTGTCTGAATGGCATTTCCACACATTCAGCCCATGAGGAAATCCTGCTCTATGCTTACAGCAGGACCGTCACACAGAACACAGACTCCTGGTGTGGATTTCTGCAAACTAGTTTTTTAACTGTATTAATTCAGTATGCAGGAAAGGTAATTAACCAAAAGACCAAGAAAACAAATGTAGTCAGCCATCTTCCTTCCTCCAAACTAAGATCTCCATTAAAGGACTCCATAATTCAACCTCTCAGAACTTCACTTCAGAAAAGACACTTTCAGAACATGTCACAAGGCTTCCTTGTCCCTAAGCCACTGATTGTAAATTATTTCTGGATAACTGCAGACAAGTAAGTTTTATAAAACAAGAAACATAACACACGCAGGACATACTTATCCTATTCTCAGCCCTCAGATAAATGTCAAAGATGAACAAAATCTATTGTATGAGCAAACAGCTGACCTAAATCCACCATATTTTGTTTGTCAAGTGTGTATATTCTAATAAGTTCTGCAATATAATAAGACTATTTTTGCCACCTTTTGACCACACTGAGTTAGATGCAGACAGTCTTCTGAAGAAATATTACTTTCAACTTTACTATCTGAACAAAAATCTATTTATACTGTTTGGTAGACTGTGGAAGCAGTTTTTAGGAAAATGTTAACAACAGTTGAGCATTGTAGACCACAAATATAGGAGAAGCAGGGAAAAAAAATAAATGACTCATGTGAAGTCAGTTTTTTAGTTTTACCAAGTGGTCCGCTCAGGGCTATGACTACGGTGACTTAACTGACTGATGTTGTAATTTGGTTTTCCTGATAGGAAACCTAGAAGTTGGCTGAAAAATCAAATGAATAATTTTTTAAAATTCAAACAGCTTGAGAAAAAAAGTATATTTTCTCTCTTTACTACCTTTAATCTGACTTTCTCAATGGCAGAAACACATGCAGTAGTTGAGTCTTATCCCTCCACTTGGACAGCAGAGCAGGAAACTCAAAACTCCTTCACACACTGATGATGAGATGCAATAAAAGGAATCTCTTTGAAAATTTTAGGACAAAAGCTCTACACTTCTATCACTACCCCTTCATGTCAGTACTGCCCTCCAGATGTTCAGCCACTCCTAGAGCAACAGCCTCAACTCTTAGCAGGTGAGAAAAGCCCCAGGTTCTGCAAAAAAAATAGGAAAACATAAAGTCCTTCTGACCCAGGCAGTACTAAAGCAAAGAATTTATAATTATATGGTCTGGTTCTGAACTCAAAGCCAAAAGAGTTCATATTCGTGTAGCCCAAGGTATTTTATGACACCTCGGACCTTCATCTTCTCACTGTGAGACAAGAATAGCAATGCCAGTGATAGAAGTATGAGTTGAGAGAATCGCATGATAGGAGATCCGACTTTGCCACAAGTGATAGATAAAGGGATTGTGATAGAGGAAACTCAGAAACCCTGGGAGGTGACCTCTGCTTCTTGGGTCCTCCTTCCCTGAAGGCTGCTAGACCTTTGAAAGAGTCTACATCATCTTTCCCTTGGGGATGGCAGTGCTTCTTCAGAAAAAATAAAAGGTCTTTTATTTAGAACAGAAGTCTTCTTGTCGGTATTTTTCTTTCCTTTTAATTCCTTCAACACAGAATTCAAAATCTCGGTGCAATCCCTCTGGTCTATGGTTTCTCAGACTGCCCATCACAATCTCTTTAAATAGTCTTACTGAGGCCCTCGTACCCAACTGCCATCTCCTACCTGCGCACCTAACCCTCCACATCGGGGACTGTTGTTCACATGCCCATGTTTATCTACTCCCATTTCTCTCTCTTTTTCTTCCTTTCAGCTCACACACGTTATGGTTGGCACCTGGCACCCTGTTTCTAAGCCAGCTCAGCCCTTCCCTCCCATCTCGGTTTCCCTTCAATTCTGATTAAATCCTCTACGTTGCCTCTTTCAGCTTGTCCATCCCCCCTTCCTTCGGCCATTGCCGGTCGGGTGCCTTAGTTTCATCATTCTCTCTACTTATTTCTTGAAAGAGCTTTGGGCTCCTTCCTTGTGTCGGGAGGCAACTCATACATGAGAGGCCTTGGCTTGCAGCAAGTGAATGAGGAGCCCTTCACTCTGCTCCTCTCGCCCTGGCTTCCCCTGTGTGCCTTCTTCACTTTTCACTCGACCCAGGCTGCTGGCAGAGATTAAAAACAGGGTTGCTCCTTGTGCTTGTCTCGCCGAAAGATGCCCCGTGGGATCCTAGGAAGTAACAGGCCAGAGGATAAAGAGACACTGACGTCTGACGTCTGCTGCGTGAGGAGGAAGAAGGAGTTGGGTGGCCAAAGACTCAAGAGCCACCACAAGCTGAAGAAAGAGGATCGGTCACAAAAGTACATTACTAAGATTCCATTTCGGTGCGTGCTCCACGCAAGCTGCCCTCTCACTTCCCACTCAGCCAGCCCATCAGGAGGAGCACTCAAGTTTTTACCCTGAGACTCACACTCAAAAATACACTTTATGCTGTGTCCCAGTAAAAGTTTCAAGCAGCAATGCTTAGAGTTCTCGGAGTCCCCCCCCCCCCCCGCCATGTGCCGGTACTTTCCATTTCATCATTCTTTCACACCTCCAGGGTAAAATTCTGATACCAAGGCTTAATAAGTTTGCGAACCACCCACGGATCAAGACCTTCTGAGAGACAAGTGGCCTACAGTTTATTGATCAGAGTCCTCCCTCTCTTCATCCCGTGTCCTTCTCAACATTCCAGTCTAATTCAAGGTTCTCAACACAATCCTCCTGTCCAAGCTGAGAAATCTTAGGTCTAGTCGCTGTCTCTTTCTTGCCTGTCCCGCAAAACGTCCTCACACAGGAGCGCAGAAGTCCCCGATCACCCTCTTCTGATCAAGAGGAGTCGCTAGCGGAAAGCTAAGGACCGTGTCCTTCAGGACAGGTGGAGAGTGTCTTCGAGGTCCTGCTGTGTGTAAGGAGATGGAAGTAAGAAATCGGTGTAATAGAGAATAACCAAGGGAAGAAGAAACTCTGAAGAAAGCGACCCACCCAAGGATCCGAGTGCAGCTCAATGAGCGGCCGAGAAAGCGAGCTCAGCTAAAGCAAGGGGAGGGCGACCCGCGGCCGGCGATCGACCCCTTCCAGGGAAAGAGCGCGCGGCCGCGGGCGGACAGGTCCAGACCTCCCGGCGGCCCCGGGCCTCGGCAGCGACTTAGCTGCTCAGGGCGGCGCGCGAGCCCAGGCGCACCGCACGTGGCGCGGGGAGATTTGAAAGCGGAGCGTGGCCGCGAGTGGATCCGGCTCCGGGTCGTAGGCACACCCCTTTCCCCGTCCTTCCCACGCTGCGGACGCGCCTCCCGGTCCGTCTCGAGATCTCCGCCCCGCCCCTTTGTGCGCCCCAACAACTGAAAAGAGTTTCCTCCGGAGTCGTCGGGGACGACCCAGCCCGACTCGAGGGTCGGGCAGACCCGGGACTAACCTCGGATCAGGGGCGCGGGGAGAGGCCGGGCGCGCGCGGCGCTTCTGTCCGCGCGTCCTGACGCGCTGGACCTGACCGAGCCGCGGCTGGAGACCGGGCGGCCTCGGTCCTGGGGAAAGGAGAGCGGCTGGGGAAGGCGCGGGAGCAGCTGGGCAGGGGAGAGACGGGAAACGACAGTTAACCCGGGCCGTGCAACTCGCCCCGGGCTCTCCGCGGAGTCCACCGGCGCAAACCTGAGTCAAACTCTGTCTCCAGAGCGCACCGGGCGGAGCGCGCACCGCGCCCTCCTCCCTCCCGGGCCGGACCCGGGACACCGCCGGGCCCGCAGGGCTCGCGACCTGCCCCGACCTCCCTCCGGCCTGTCGGGAGGGGTCCAGGAGAAGGCGCGGCGGGCAGGGAGCCTCCCTCGCGGCCGTCGCGGGACCCTTGGGCAAGTCGCGGCTGGGGAGCCGCGGGGCGACATTCCTGGGGCGCCCCCGCGGGGGTGGGACTGAGCCTCCCGCACTCGGCCGCTCAGCGAGCCTCCCGCCGACGGAAGCCGGACTTTTCCCAGGGAAAAGCACCGGCTCCGCAGAAGCCCCGTGGCCCCAGCCGTGGTCCCAGGCGTGCTCTGAAGCCAGCCGAGAGAAAGCGACTTTAAATGACACCCAGCTCGCCGTCCCAAATGGTCGCGTGTGCTCTTCCACTTTGGTTTCTAGTAAAATTAAAAAGTAAAAAGTAAAAAGCGGATTTTCACGTTTATTTTATTCTTGCAAACGAATTATTAAAAAATAATGACCCTTTTGGAATTCATACGTCGCTTTACCAAGAAAGGTAGCCAGGATGGCCTGAACCTATCGCTGCAAAGCGTGACGCCTCCAACTCGACTTCTCTCAAATGCACGGATCTAGGCAGAACCTTTCCCCGAAGACTCGCAACCCAGAGCGCTTTTTACAAAGACCCATGCAGAGAAGAACTCGCCCGGTGTCGCCCGGGACCCCGCAGCCCGCTCTCCGGCAGGACCACAAAACTGAGGCAAACCCCAGCACGTGGGCGCCCGGGAAGTTTGGATCGCCTGAGAATTCCGAGCGCGCCCAGGAAGCAAGAGTTCATGTTCCCGCACCGTGGGAAGGGGTAGCGAGGAGAATTAACCCTTGAAGCTCTTCCAGACGAGGGTGTTTGCAGAGATACCCATTCTCAGGTCGTTGTCCAACCGTTAAAGTAGTATTGGGGGCAGAAGGGTTTGAAATCCACGGGCTTGACGCTGCCCCTTCCCCTCTGCTTTAAGGAAACCCCGTTCCAGCTTTGCTGTGTTTTCGGGGCGCAAACGGCCTCAAGGCAAAAACTTCTCGCACTGAGGGAGGCGAGGCTGGCCCGGTGTGAACGACCCTCGGCCCTTTCTCTCCACATGCTCCTCGGCGCTGCCGCGTGGCGGATAAGAAAGGAAAAGGACGCGCGCGGGACTGGGCGGCGAGCTGCAGACGCCAAGATGCGCGCCCGAGCGCTCCGGGCAGCGCTCTGAGGTTACTACCCTAGCACCCCGGAAAGGAATCCTGTACCCGGAACTGCGTGTCCAGAACAGTGCAAAGAAATGAAATAAAACTTTTCCCTGGCTGACCTGTCTGTATCTTAGAAATAATTTTTCTCCACTGCCGTCGCCTAGGTTTAAAGTATAATGAGATAAATAGACATTCTCGCGGACGCGCCGACGCCGACAACACCAAGAGACCGGCAGGCAAAGTGAAATTGAACTTCGAGTAGCATTCTTAAATAGGCAAGAATACGTGTCCTTGTAAGCTTCTGGCGCTCAGAAAACGAGCCTGTACGCCTTAGAGCCCGCATGTTCAGGGGAAGGGACACCCAAAGTCTTGAGCGATAAAGTCGGGTACCAGAAAGAAATATACAAGATAGGGTGGGTTGAGTGCTTCAGTCCCTGCAGAGATGCAAAATCAAGATTCCAAGTCTCTTCCTCATTCCTCCTGTCTGCACTCAGAGGACCCGCTCGCGCGGGGGACATAGAGACCCTGCTTCCAGGCCGGCCCCAGCGGCGGCAGGCAGAACCGGGAAGCCCCTAGCAAGAGCGCTGCTCCTCCCACTCTAAGTGAAAGGGCATCCGTCCTTAAATCGGACGCTCTAGACAACCATGCGACGAGGGACCAGATCTTGCAAAGCTCAGACGTGTATATTTTCCATGGTTGGAACTACACATAATGACTGAAACTCCTAAGACGACAGGTAGAGAAGGGGGTGATATGACGCCCCCGTTATAAAGTTTTAATCTCTAAATAAGTTCAGTGCCGCATCTGGTTTTGACAGTGAAGCATGTCTGTAGGCTTCCCTGAACTTTATTCCTAGAAAGACTAGGACAGGAAAAGTTCTCAGCTACTCCACCAGGAAAGAACGGGGAAGATGCAAGCGAGGCTCTGTAGCCACGCGACTCCATGCGGGTGGAGACCCCGAAGCGGGGAAGGCACTGGCCACTGCCCAACCGGAGCATCGTGGCTAAATATCCTCCAGCGGTGGGCACGCAGGCATGGCAGAGCGCATCCCTCTTCCCTGCCTTTCACCCTAAACTCCCTGAGAGGCGCACTACCTGACACCCACTGTTTCCGGGTGACCCACTGGATTCCTTCAGGGAGAACTGACAACAGAGTTCTTTTCTGGGTTCAACTCCACGGGACCCGGTGATGATCGTCTTGAGGCTACAGACACATGAGAGTCGAGTGCCATGGACTCCCAGCGCTTCTAACCAGCTTTTTCTGTCTGCGTATTAATTTGTGGCTTTTGTTGGCCATTAGATATGAAAGTAGAAATTATATGGGTAGCCTCATCTTTTCTAGAAAGCCAGGATACTGGACATTTCGTTTTCATTTCATCTCTCATGCGGCCCCTCTCTTTGCCCCTAAGTTGGTACTTAAGAGAAACCCATCCAGTAAAAGTAAACTGCCACCCAGCCTCTTTGCCCACCTGCAAAATGATCCCTTCAAAAAGATAAGAGAAGAAAAAAAAAAGTAGAGGAAAAACAACCTAGGAGCTACCTTGGCAATTTACTATTCTACCTCTGCGTTTTAAAAACAATAGCACTCTTTGTAACCTTTAGTGACCCAGAGAGCTTCTATAATGCTCCGGACTCAGCTGCCAGACCTGGGCCCAGCCTTCTACCCAGTGCTGCTGGCCTAGGGTGAAACTCACACTCTGGTCCCAGGTTAAGGTCGCTGGAAGAAAATGCAGCCAGAAATCGGTGTCTACAGCTTCAGTTTCCTTTCTCTACTAAGTGCTGCATGAATGGCAGAGGCCCTGACAACTTACTTACACCAGATCATTTATTATTTGAGAAACTTAGAAGCCACAAGTTTTATTCTAAAACTGCAAGGTGCACATCGTCAACCTCCACTGAAGGAGGAAAAGAGTAAAAATATATTCGCCAGAAAGTGATCCAAGGCCCAAAGAGCCTGCAAAGCTTAGCATTTCCTCCAAGCCACAGCTCTATGAGGAGAAACTGGAAAATCAGAGATAACACACAAGACTGCTCAAACTCATGTTCACTTTCTGAGTCTTAAAAAGATATTTTCTAAACACTGTCCAAGACAAGAACTTGTCAAGACTCCCAATCTTATAAAAGTTCAGAAGACTTTCTGAAAGTTGCACTTGCCAAAGTAACAGAAGAGTGAGATATTCGATGTTGAGACTGATACATGTACGTGACCAAACTGGGAAATTCTGCTTCAGGCAAAATATTGCACTAGATTCTCTAGAACCATCAGTTCAATTACCCAGTTCTTTTGCCAGACTACACCTAGGCCATTAGTTTGCAATTCAGATGTTGACTAAGTCATCTCTCCCACGTTGGCCGACTGTATATTATTGTTTAGTCATTATTTTCTTCCTGATCCAGAAAGAAGACAAAGCTCTGTTCATTTACATGGTTTATTGTTGTAAACATTAAAATTGTCTTTCTCAAAGAAAGAATTTATCAGAAAAAAAAATCAGCGTCTCTAACTGTCAAACACCATAGAAAAAAAGGCAGTGACTCAGATCATGTGCCATACTAGAAATATACAAAGAAAAATACTACAGAATGTGGCAATATTAAAATTCTTACTCCAACATAAAATAATATATTAACTGACAATTTTAGACATTAAAAAGAACAAAAAAGTTCAAAGTGCTCAGTAATTTCCAGGGAGTTATGTATAGTATAAGCACTCTGGAAACAGTCAAAAGCTGCTGCATGCAAGTTTTGTTTAGCTTTAGACAACAAAATAATCAAGATATAAACTTTCTTTTATCAACAGCAACGGTACATACAACACTTACAAACAAGGAATGTTGGACGGTGTTACAAACACTATGTGTCCCTTTTTTCAGGATTTTCCGATGTGTTAATACTTGTGCCCATCTATTTTACAATTGAGAAAATGTTTAAGCTCAGGTAACTACCAATCTTTATAAAATCTAACAGACTACATAGTGTCTGAAATACTATTTATATAATATAGACATTACTGAAGTAGCAAGTGCCTATAACATGTTCAACCTAGAATCAACATGCTCGTCCCTTTTTATGTAGTTATTTTATTTTTTTGCAAACACACTTATTTTTTAGAATTTGTAATATTTATTCATAAATAGGCACAAAATAATTTAAAAAGCCAAACTGCATTGGGTAAATTTACAAGCCTTTGCCTTCTTCAACTCATGCCACCCACGCAACATTTAGTTTTACTATATATTACATCTTTATAGCAGACAACTTTAAAGTCTTGTTAAAGGGCAATACTTGTGGGTCCCCTTAAGATATGTGTGTGTGTGTGTGCACGCGCGTGTGTCTATATGTTACATCATTTGTCTGAATTGCAACAACCAAGCATGGCCAAACATTTCCCATCATACATTAGCAATCTTTCTTCTGAGCAACAAACTGATTATTAACTGATAATAAAAAGTTTATACCACTGTATTGTGTGCAGTCCTTGTTCTATGTCCAGGATGCCCCGGAGCCAAAATGCCCTTTCAGGTTCTGCCTGCAGGTTAGGAAATAGCAACAATTTTTATTTGTCTGTTTTCTTTAGGGATCAAGGGGCCAGGAGTTTTACAGAAAGGGGGACAGCTTGAGCTGAGAGAGCTCAGGGGGCCGTTCCTGCCCATGAGACTAGCCTCTCAGGACAGTTTTAGTTTCCTTTCCAGTTCTCTGAAGTGCATGGGAGAAGATATTAGAAAGGTAAAGTGTCCAGAAAAAGTTTGTCAATTATTGCTGGCGGTGGTACCAAGTCTTCCAATTTCAGGTAGAAAATGCGCTGTAGCCCCTGTGTGCAAAGGGTACGGAGTTCTGGGAGCTTCCCCAACAGTTTGGACAGATAGTTGGGGCGGTTCAACCCCCCATTATTGAAAGTCACATGGTCTTTGAGACAATTAACAATTTTGTTTTGCAGCTCTTCAACTCTCTTGGGTTCCTTGAGCCCGTGTCTCTCTGCAGAAAACACAATCAAAAACAAAAGGCACAAGGCAGTTAGTGAGCAGGCAGGACCAGGGAAGATGCGTGGCAAAGGGAGGCCAGCACACATCCCAGGCGGCAGTTATGGAGGGGAGGCGCCCTGCGCCTGCAGTACTGACCTGTGACCATAGCCAGGGCCGCAATGCAGGAGAAGGCAGAAATGTCGATGTTCATATTCTGCAAGTTGGAGGAGAATTCAACAATGGAATCAATCCATTCCCCAAAGCCACGTACGCATTGCAACCTGTGCAAGACCACCCCATTGCAAAAGATGAGTTTACCCTCCACTGGGTTGGACCTGCAATTAATACCAAAGAGAGAGGGGAGAAAAAGAGAGAGAGAAAAGCTAAACAACTAATTACTTGAAGAGCAATAAATGAGGGATTTAAGAGGCACCTAATTACGGATGGAAGAGTTAATAAAATGTAGACCAGTGGACCTTGAAAGGGTTTAATTTCATAACAATCAAGAACGCCCCCTATCCCACCTCCATTCCATTTGTCCAAGATTTCTGGGTTCACACTCCTCTTCTCCGTTTGTGTTTTCTTTTCTTTCCTTTTTCCCTCTTTCATTTCCAAGACTGTCCTTTTCTCTTATTCCGCTTTTCCACCCCTTTTCCTCACTTTTCTCCTACTTTCTTGATTCCTCTCCAACCGCCCTGGATCGTCTCCTCTCTCATTACCTGTATGCTAATCGAAGGACAAATAGTTCCAAGAAAGCTGATTCAAAGAGCAGATCCTGGTCCGCTTTGGGCAGGTCCGCAAAGCCCGGGATCTTCTCCGCCCAGCCCCTGATGATCTCCATGGAGCCAGTCAGTAGATCATAGAACTGCTGTATATGCTGGGTGTCATCTCCACTCAGCTGATAGTCAGGATTCGCCTGGAACTGGAATTTCATTTTAAAAAGCACTTAATGAGGTTCTCTAAAATATATAACCCGTGAAATTGCTAACCCCGTTTCTAGTAGGGGAGCCAGGTTTTTATAACAATTAAACCTCTCTCTGACCAGTAAGGAAATTAGATGTTCCGGGGCAATTAATTCAATTAGGGACGGTGCTATGAGGTCGCTGCTTTAAATATGTAAATTACCATTTCCATACAGACTAAATACAGTGCCATCCAGCCCTGGGAAACGTTCACTCTTATCTCCACAAAACAATTGACATGTTAGTATTCATTCCTGTCCCAGAGTGGGTCTCTGAGCTGAGCCGCCCTTTGCAGATCTTAATAATATTGCAGTCACTTCTAGGTTTGCCCAACACACTTCCTCCAATTAAAGCCGGCACATTTTTCACAGCTGGAGTAAAAGAGGAATTTGACCACTTGATCTCTGACCCCCGCTGCTATCCCTTCCACCCCTCTCTTTTCAGTCTCTGGCCCCCAGGCAGCTCCCACATCCTGCCCTCGACTTTGGCAGAAAGGATTCAGACTACAGTACCTCTGTGGAGGACTGGGGAGACCAGAAAAAGTGGGGGTTCGCACAACCTCTGCCTTCTGCCTTCGAGGCACTGTGTATATGGCAGTGGGGGGACTGCTGGGATGCAGAGGTCTTGCAGGCTTCACAGCTACACTTCGAGCTACACGAACTGTGTCTCCCGTGGGCCCACCCAAGCTGCAGGCTCGCTGGCCTTGCCACACCCCGAGGTGGGCGTAGGCTGTGCGGTGGGTGTTCTGGCCATCTGTCGGTAAGTCCACGATTCCCCCGACCCCATCCCGCGCCAGCTCCTTACCCTGGAATAGTCCAGGCTGGTCATGGCCGGGTTGGAGTCGACATGGGCCCTGACGAGGGCGCTGATCAGACTCACAGGGGGGGAGGGGGGAGAGGGCTCCTGTGGGCTCTTGGGTTTCGAGGGCAAACGACCTCTTCGGCCTTTTAAACTGTCAGTTCGAACCACTGCAAAAGAACAGCCCTGTTGGCACCAATCCGGGATGCCAGGCCCAGCTGCTCCCGCCTCCCCAGGGGCAGCTGTGGGGCATTGGGCCTCCCTGCTCAGGACCCCTCTTGCAAAGCAGCACAACTCTTACTAAGGAGAAGCATAAAAGATTCCGGGATATTTCACATCTTCTCCGGCCCGGCCATGCGATCAAAAGACAGAGGGCCTGGCAGCCTTCACTTGGGCAGGCTGGGCAAGCAGGCTGGGGCGGACCGGATGCCGGTGGGGGCTCCGGTGGGGGGACTCTCAGCCTCTGGGAAGTGGACCTTGGGACTGGGGTGAAACCAGTGGGTTTTCCCGGGGCGCAGAGGGAGGCGGCACAAGGCCCTGACCTACCTTCTTTGACCATCCCTACAGCCAGACACTTCTGAAACCGGCAGTACTGACAACGATTCCGACGCCGCTTGTCCACTGGGCAGTTTTTATTTGCTAAACACACGTATTTCGCATTTTTTTGCACCGTGCGCTGCAAAGGGAGACAATGTATGCTGCAAATTATTTGGTTTTTCCCTGAAAATCCAGCAACCTGGAGACTGCTGAATGGTTTGGATCTCATTCCCTCCCCACAAACAAACACAAACACACTATTCCTTTTCATTTCCCCCCTTTTTCCTTTCCTTTCTATTTCTTTCCTTTTTGCCTTCTCCAGGGCATTTAACAGAAGAAAATTGATAGCGTTAACATTTGAGCTAACCTTGCCGCTCTTTGCTGTGTTTTATATGCCAAGAGAAGGAAAGAGACGCTCAGTAAATACAAATCCGTGGGCATTCATATTATTTACATTCCTTGGAGACCTTCTCTATTTAAAATGATAAGATTATTCAATCAGGATGGCGAAATAAAGAGATCACTTAATTTGACCACAGGGAATTCTGTTCCACTTGGTTAGCTCAGACACGGCTCTCTGTCCTAACCAATTTCCATCCGAGCAGGGAAGACAGCTCCCAGCACATGCAAATGAACCTCTTCCCCGTCCAGCGCTGGCTACTTGGGGAGAGGGCACGCCGGCCGGCGGGCGAGCGGGCTGCGACCCCGCGGCCCCCAGTCTGCGAGGCTCCCCTGAGGCCTCCTGCACAGCCCGTGGTGGCTTCAAAGCAGCCTCGCCCCAGCCGGAGACAGTGCCCCGGGGCCGGGCTGCCGCGCCCAGGCCGAGGGCGCGGAGGGCGCACTCCCGGGTCCCCGTGCTGGGGGACCCTACCTGGCTCTTCGCCCCGCCCCGGCTCACCTTGAAGAAGCCTTTGCACCCCTCACAAGTGCGCACCCCGTAGTGCTGGCAGGCCGCGTTGTCCCCGCACACCGCGCAGAGCCCCTCGTTGGAGGGGGAGCCCCGGGACGGCGGCGAGGGCACCTGCGTGTCGAGCAGCTGCGACGCGTGGCCGATCTGCAGGCCCGGGAAGCCCATAGAGGCGGGCTTGCGGATGGGGTTGGGTACTGCGAAGGTCTGCCCGTCCACCACGTGGTGGCTGCCCGCGGGCTCCGCGTTCATAGGGACGTGCAGGGGCCCGTCGAAGCGCATCTGGCAGCTAGACACCGGAGTGCCCGGGGGCGACTGCTTAAAGGAGAAGAGCGAGAGGCGGGAGACTGGCGTTTTCCTCTGCTCAATCATGTGCGTGGTGGCCACATAGTTCTGGTGGAAGTTGTGGAGAGACCCCGGGTCGTCCCACATGGGGCTGTGCTGCACCTGGAAGCCGGGGGTGGTGGGTGTCGGGGGCGAGGAGGGCTTGTAGTAAACCGACCCGGAGTGCGGCATCATCTCCTCGGACTGGGGGGGCAGGTGGCTGTGCTGCTGGTAGTTGTGCATCTGAATGTCTTCTACCTTAATGGAGGACTGCTGTCCGGACAGGGGCATTTGGTACAAGCAAGGTGGCTTGACGTCGTAGCCTGTGCTGTAGTTGTCCATAAAGGTACTGAAGCTGGGGAGAGAAGTGGTGGCAGTGATTTCAGTGTTGGTGAGGTCCATGCTAAACTTGACAAACTCTGGAGTTAAGAAATCGGAGCTGTACTCTCCCGAAGAGTGGTAACTGTAGCTCTGAGAAGCGGGGCTGGCTCCTTGAGGCGAGGACCCGTACTGCGCCTGAACACAAGGCATGGCTGGAAATGAAACAGGGTGATACACACTCAGCCTGGTCAACTGAACACCTTCTCCCGGGCTGGGCACACCTGGAGCTGCACCGGCAGCCCACAGCGGTCAGCGGGTGGGTCGGGGCACGAGAGGGAGGGACACAGAGGTGTGGGGCAGCAGCACAGGGCGTAAAAGCGCTGGTCGAAACGAGGACCACAGCTAGAACGCTACTGAGGCTCAGCACTGTCCAATACTTCCAGACGCCTCCCTCCACCCCTCCCCTCTCCACCGTTAATCCTGCTCCCTTGGATGAACCTCTCTTCTGAAACTAGGGTCAGGAAGCTTTCTAGAAATGACCATTCTAGAAATGAAGTTGCACTGCCCAATGAGAAAGTTGTTTCCTGTAACCTGAAGTTACAGGGTTTGCTTGAGAAGATTATGATGCTCTGTTTCTTGACATTTAGGGAATTCAGGAAAGGTAAAAAAGAAATAAAGTTCACTAACCTCCAGCCGAGTTACTGGCGTTTTTCTCGAGGAAATTAAAGGTGGACAGTGTCGTAATTCAGTGAAGGACAAAGTCTCCAAGATTTTTAAAAGAGCAATGGGAAGTCCAGCCTGTCCGATCTCCTTCCTGAAATACAGACACAGGAAGTGTCAATGTCCCCCTCACAGAGATTCAGCTGGGCATATGGGGACTCACCAGGCAGGCTCTTCTATGGCTCTGGAAATCAGTATGTAACCTTTATCAAACAGCAGTTGAAATGGGTATGTAAAAGACATGACCAGAAATAAGAGAATATCACCCACTACGCTGTGTAAATCCTTGTAGCACAAAGATCCTGAAGGTGGAAAGGTACTGGGAATTTATTTAATCCTTATGATATAATGATCGGCCCCTTTGCTATGGTGTGGGTGAAGAGGTCATTTCCACTTTAGTTTATTTCGAACAAGAACAAGACTACAGTTTAAAAGAAAGGGTAGCATTTAACCTGCTTGATATTTTTTTTCCTCCCGTGTGGTCTAATAGGCTTTTTCTCTTGGGAGGGAGGAAGAAAGAAGTCAAGAATATAAGATGAGAAAAACAGTCCCCCTTACTAAAATCTAGCAAGGCCTGGACAGCAATGGAAGGCAATTTGAGTGGAAACATCTGGATTCTTTTGACAGCACTGAGGTTGAGGATACAAGTGACCTGGTGTTCACGTTTCCCGAAAACTTGATTTTTAACCTCTTTTTAATGGTCGAGGGCTACGAAAGGAGGCGCCTGTTTTTGCATAGCAGGTTAACAGCAGAGAGGGAACTGGCACCCATGTAGCAGCACTTCCCAGCCTTGCAAGCTGAACACCTTCTCCACAATGCCTTCCGCAATCTGTCTACTTGCTGGAACAAGGCATTCTCGTATCTTACTAATTTTCAGATGTTCCCACTTGGATGCTATTCTAGAGCACAATCTTATTACTAATAAAAAAAGAAAGCCAAACAACCACTCCTACTCCCTCCCTTCCCCCACAATCTTGCATGGTGGGGGAGGGACGAGAAGGTTATCCAGAAAAAACAGGACACTCTTGACCCCACAGCACAGCCCTTGGAGATGTGTCTGCGCTGAATATCAACGCCCTGTTACCTTCCTAACTACTGGCTCCGTCTCTCTCTCTCTCTCTCTCTCTCTCTCTCTCTCTCTCTCTCTCTCTCTCTCTCTCTCTCTCTCTCTCTCTCTCTCTCTCTCTCTCTTTCTCTTTTCTCGGCATGTGTCAAAACCAGAAGATTCAGGAAACTTAGTAACAGGACACTCTACCAACACTGCCCTAACTCAACAATGCCCAGGAAGCCTCAGCCCGCTGGCCAAGCGCGGCGACACAGTTCCCAAGCGACACAGAAACTGAAGAACTTTCTTTCCCTGTCAGTTTTCGGGCAACTTCCCTTCTACACTAGGGACTTGAGTCTCCACGTCCAAAAGCCACAACCAATTCCGCACCGAGAGCAAACTTTGCTCACATTTCCTCGGGCAAGTCCGCAGCTCGCAGCACTGTCCGGTCTCCCTTCCACGTCCACCAGCGCGGAGCCCGGAAGCCTCTCTGGCAGCCAACTCCCCCCAGTGCCAAGCCCGGGTTCGAACAAATGCCCGTCGCCGCTACGCGCTACCCACTCCCCAGCCTCCGGCCCCACTCGCGCGCCGGCCCCCCGGACTCCTTCCAGAAAGCCTGTCCCAGCGACGCGGGAGGAAGAGAAGCGAAAGGAGCACGGAAGAACGCGAGCCCGCGGGCTGCACCCACTCACTGAGGCGTCCTCCGCGTCTCTCTTCATTCATTCAACTCCGCCGAACTGTCGCTCCCCTGGGCGCCGGGCGCCCGGCTCGGGAGGCGCGGACGCGCGGGCGAGGGAGCCCAGGCACCGGCAGCCCGGAGGCGGCAGAGGCGAGCGGCCGGCCGGGCAGCGAGCGGGGCGCGGAGCGAGCGCGAGCCGCGGGGCGGACTGGCCTGGCCGCCAATGTGCCTTTGTTTATGTGGCTCGCGCCGCCGCGGCCGGCACGCACCTAAGTCTCCGCGCGTCAGCGCGCGTCAGCGGCGGCCGCCCAATCCCCGCGCCGCCGCGCGCCCGGACTCCTGGCCCGCGCTCGCTTTGGTATATTTCCGACCTGACGTCACGAGCGGGGCGGATTTTAAGGTGGGAACCGTTCGGCTTCACCTTGGTAGCCGGTTTGGGTGGTTTTTTCTTTCTTTTTCTCTCTCTCTCTCTCTTTTTTTTTTTTCCAAAAGAGGTGTGAGCCTCCACCCAAGGCCGGGGAGCCCGCGGCGCCGCTACATTTCGACACCCCCAATCCGGCCCGCGGGGCCTCGGGCGCTTACACGTGGGGAAGGTGCAACAAAAACCGGGTGGGACGGGACGGGACGCGGGGGGGGGGGGGGCGGTAGACCGCACCTGCGGCGG
This sequence comes from Thryonomys swinderianus, assembly GCA_004025085.1. NCBI lineage: Eukaryota > Metazoa > Chordata > Mammalia > Rodentia > Thryonomyidae > Thryonomys > Thryonomys swinderianus. The sequence goes on from PVIC010005052.1 coordinate 20,562, forward strand.
CGGCGGCTGCGCCTCCCCCTCGTCACCGCCCCCGCCCCAGGAGCACACGAAGGCAGGCGACACCGGCCTCCGAGGGCCGCGCGTGGGCCCCCAGCCGCTGCGCAGTGCCGTCCTTTCCCGGCCCGCCCCCCCACACACACACACACACGCGCGCAGCCTGCGCTGGGACGTGGGGGACCGGCCCCTCTTCCGCCCGAGTGTTCGCGTTCAGTAGACCGCGGAGTGTGTGGGGGGTGCAGAGTGACCCAACCTCGCGGGTACCGCCGAAGTCACAAGGGAGCGTCGCCCGCTTCTCTTTCCTGGACAACGCAGCTAAGCAGCTGGCAACAGGTGCGCCTCCTGCGGAGAGACGCTCCGATCCCACCTCCCGCCAGCTCAAACTTTCCACACTCCCCGGTCTCCACGACTCGCCCTCGCTCCGCTGCGAGTCAGGCAAATGCATGGACCTTCTTCTGAAATCCAGCGGCTCTCCCGGCCGCAGCCTGAGGGCCCAGAGGAAAAGACAGGACCAGGGCAGCAGAGGTGCCGGGGTGCGGCCCGTCCGCAGACTGGAGAGTGTGGGGCCGGGAGCCCCACCCCGCGCGCGGCCTAGGAGCCGCCGCCAGCCCCGCTAGAGCCCGGCCGCGCACAGGCCGAGAGCTTTCCGCCCCCACGAAACGCTGCCCTGGGCGGCGAGGCCCCTCCCGGAGCGGGCGCCGGAGCCCCGCCGACCTCCGAGGGCCTCTCCCGTGGGGCGGGAGGGCTGGGAGCAGCTGGGGTCGCGGGAGAGCCGGGCAGCCCCTCCTCCCCGCGGCCGGCCGCAGCCCTCCGCGCCCCACCGTCCCTGGGCAACTCCCTCCCGGTGCTCGCGGCGAGGGCCGAGGACGGGGGAACGCTCGCAGTTCTAGGGCTGTGCGTCCCTATTCTGCACTTCGCCTGGGCCACCCCGCTGCCGGGCAGCTGCAGAGGCGTCGCTGTCCGGCGCCCTGCGGCTGCCCGGGAAGCGGCCAGCCCCGCGGCGGTGCAGCCTCGGGAAAACCTACGCGACCACCTTAAGTTTCCCCCAGATGTTGCGGCCGCCGTACCGCTACGGCCGCCGCTGCTGCTCAGCGTTGCCCTAGTGGACGCGAGAATTTAAAAAAATAAAATAAAACCAGGAAGTGTGTGTGTGTGTGTATGTCTGTGTGTGTGTGTATGTCTGTGTGTGTGTGTGTGTGTGTGTCTGTGGGTCTGTGGCGGAGGCTGTTTGTGGTCGCGAGTGGAGGTGAGCAGAGGGGTAAGGGGGCAGGGTGCAGAAAAGCTTATTAGTTTGAGCTCAGTAGCGTCAGCGCCCCGTGGGCAGGAGCGATTCCACGCGAACGAAAGGGAAAAAGTGAGAGTTTGGAGAGCACGGGAGAAGGAAGCGGGTGGGGGTGGCGGTGACGCAGGGGCGCAGCCATTGACGCACCGGCCGGGCTGGGCCCAAAATAGCAGCAGCTCCAGCTCACAGGCGCCCTCCCGGGTTCCCTTCCCTTCCGCGCGGTGCGGGGAGAGGCCAAGGGGAGCTTTCCTTGATCCCTGCGGTGGGCCAGATTCCCGCAGCTATTTTCAGGCAGACGGAAACTCAAGCACAGCCACGCTGGGGTGGCGGTTATTATTTTTTAATACAGTCCTAGGAAAGCGGCGGTCGGGAGAATTTAAGATTATAGCCAGAACCCTCTGAATACAAATAATTCTAAATAGATGCACTCCCTGTGCACGGTCCTCCTCCCTCGTTGCCATTAAAAACACATTCAATTTAAGTTGGGTTCAATCTGGGGACAACTTGAGAAAATTCCTCCCGGAGAGCGTAAAAGTGTCCTGGAGTTCTAAAAATGCGCTCCAGGGAAGCCACATAGGGTAATATGATGCGTTAGTCAACTGTCTTCCTAGAGTATGGATTCTTCATAATACAGCCCTTGCTCAATCCTTAATGCATGCAAGATCCAAAAGCAATTTTCACAGCAGCTTGTTATAATGGAGAGAATGAGATAAAACGAGGAGTTTCCCCTTGCATTGGTAGGAGTTTTCCTTCCCTCTAAATTCTTACTCTGGTGACTGAGAAAGTGTCACCATTGCTTAGGAAGACACTGTACATTGGTAAATTCGCTTAAACTAGTGCTTGGATAAGCTACTTCTTGAATTGAGGTGTTAGGTAGGACCCCGAATACCCTCCAGCATAGAAGGGCCTTGCTCAGTATCCCACACTTCTGCTTCCGGGATACATTCTGGTGGAAAGAAGTCACAGGAGCCCAGCCAACGACTGTAATTGACTGATCCTGTCAGTAGGGGGCCTGACTCCACAATGTTCCTGACAATATCGCACACTGGCCCATAGGGACGCGCGCGCGCGCGCGCGCACACACACACACACACACACACACACACACTTAGCTATTTACTACTATTCCTAGGGTAAGCCCTAGAAAAAAAATTTTGCAGGCCCTAATATTCATATTGTGCTGGAATTTATAAAGAACTCTGGATCTTTGATTCTTTCTTCTCCGATAGGGAAACAGTTTAACACGTGAGATTAGGTTCACAATGGATTTCTTTTTTTCCCGCCTGCCCATGTTTAACTCACTGGTAGGACACGGGGAACAAAATCAAAATGTAATAAAATCTCTCATTTTATCACCATTCAATTCAAATTGGCATATAGTTTGGAAAAATGAAAGCATGTTTTAAAATCCTATGATTATATGTTTAAATAAATTATAGTTTAGAAGAGGATTCCTGTGGGTGTATTTGCTAGTACATAAGAGAATGCTTTTGTGCATAGAGGTTTAATTACACTTATAATGGAATCAAAATGTAGAACTGAACAACCTTTCAGAAAATGTTAAAACGATGCTTCAGGCTAAAAGAAACTGAAATCCTGCATTTATATGGCTACAACCCTTCTGGATTCTTACACATAAATAGTTCAAATAAAGTATTTTATCACTCAATTAAAATGACAATAACAGGTTTCTTCAGGACTAGCATCTGATGTAACTTTAAAATATTGCCATGTATAATTGTGCAAAGTTATCCCATGGTAAGGCCTATTTTCTTTTCTTTTCTTTTTTTTTTTTTTTTGGAGACAGGGTCTCACTTTGTAGTGCAGGCTGGCTCTGAGCTCACTATGTAGTCCAGGCAAGCCTCCAACTCAGCAATCCTCCTGTCTCTGCCTCCCGAGTGCTGGGATTACAGGCGTGAGCCACCACTCCTGGCAAGGCCTATTTTCTTAATAATCACAAATAAATGGGAGCAAAAATTGTCCCCATCCGTAAGCAGCTCCCTCTATGGAAACCAATGAAAATAAATTCTAAATTATTGCCATTAATAAATACAATCAAATGGCCCCAGAAAAGCATTGGGAAAGGCAAAGTTACTATGGTATTAATAAATATCAAGCAGTATATACTGGCACGTGTATAGAAAACATATTTTCATTAACATCAATATAAATAATACATACATTCACATCTAAACTATTTTATGCATGGCTAAGCAGATTACACTTAATAAAATTGAGCTTTTGGTATAATTCAGAAAGCAAACACAGACGTGATCCCATAGGATTTTCTATCTTAATGCATGGGAAAAAAGCCTCTAGGGATTTCTTTCAACATTCTACCCACGTGAATTCAGACTAGATGTTGCAACGTAGATGTAAAATAAACGTAACTGCTGTGCCACGAAAGTTGGGGCAAGTTTAAGATATTTTATAATACAGTTATTTTGTGAAACCCATTTTAAGTACTTTAAGACAAGATATATTTTAAATTATATTTGGATAAACTTTCATCTACAGCACTCATTGCTATTTGGCAGGCACTTTAACACTAGTGAAAAAGAAATTTTTGCTTTGCAAAGATCTTTCAAAATACAGGGTTTTTTTGTTGTTTTGCTTTTGCCATTTCATTCCCACTGATAGGACATTAATGGACAAAATACTTCACTCTCCATTGGCTGCTTAGAGAGCAAGTCAACTGCTTCCTTGATACATTTTAGGTACTTGTGGCTTTTATTCAGTTTTATAAGTGCACTTTCACCAGAACCATTTAATGCAAAGCTTTTACAAATCATTTCTTATTTTGATTCAGAACTCTCTTCTAGAAATGTGTAAAGATGTGCAAAAGTAAACAGTACTCTTCTCTAGAAGCGGCTACTTGTAAATTAAAATTATAAAACTGAACATATGGTAAACCTCATGCGCTTGAAAAGTAGTTTGCATAATAAAAACTTACATTTTTTCATTAATACTTGACATACAGTTGCTATTTTCTAAATATTTGTTTTAAAATTAGCCATTTAATATTTCCCTATGTAACAGTTCTTTCTTTATTAGGCAAAAGATAACTTGATTTTATATTTCATTGTTAATTTCAGTTAACAAGGAGAAATTAAAATGCAAAAAGTGTGAAAATGCATATTAAATAAGATGATATATTCTGGCAAAATATTAAAGACACTTGAAATTCTAAAAGTAGTAATGTTAGTAACCCTAATATTTTAGATAAATTTAATATACAGATAAAATGTTTGCAATAGCTCTTATATGTAGATCTCAGCTAGCTAGTTTTTCTAATGTAATGACAAAATAATCTTATTTTCACTCTAACTGGATAAGAATCTCTCAATTTAATGAAACGTGAAAATAAAGTACCAGTATGACAAAGATGTACATGTCCTTATCATAATCCTGCAGTTGTCAAGTCTACAATGACAACTGTAACAGTATAAAAGTAACTTATAGCAAGGACCCTTATAGTAATAAGTAATAAATCTAATTACCATATCCTTTGAATAGATGTAATATAAATTTCATTGCTCACTTAAAAGTTCTAAAGTTAACAGCATAAACTTGAAGTTGAGTAATTAAGTAATCCTTATATAGACACTTATTAAAGTATTTATACATATTATCTTAAATCTACATCTATCATTTTGCCAATTAAAATTAGGACTTTAATTGCAATTAAGTAATTTAATTGCCAATTGAACAGCAAAATTGCTAAGTGACTAATTTTAATGCCTATTTTAATTACCAATCATGACTGGGGAGGGAGCTAATCAACTTACATCAAGCAGTACCAGAGTAATGATGTGGAAAAAAAAAAAAGTAGAACAAACATTCAAGGCTACATGCTTTTTAAAAAGACACGTAAATTAAGTAAATGCAAACACAATCTTACAAATGTATAAAAATACTGTATTTCAGTATCTGAATACAGAACATGAAAGAGAACAAGATTAATTAAAGATCCCCTGTCAATCTTCAGTTAAAGTAAGGGCAATCAAAGTCAAAATTTTAGGTGGTATTTACATGGCACTCATACTAACCTCGATAAAAACAAAGCTGCAAAAAAAAAAAAAAGAGAATAAAAGGCTGTTTCCTGCTTGGCTGGTTAAATATTTACAGACTGACAGGCTTTTTTAAAAATTTGAAATGAAGTGCTTATAAAAGAGACAAACAAGTTTCCAATGCAAAGTCAGGAGCTTTGAATTTGAAAAGCAAACAGGGTGAGTGCAGTGGACCCAGAGCCCTTCCTGGTGGATCTCCTCAACTCCGCGCCCTGGAATGAGAGTTCTTGCAGAGGCCAAACGTCTACCCGTAACTTGTCCCAGTCCAACTTGAGAAAAAAACAAATAGTGCCTATCTTACGGACTTAAAATGTATTCATCAATAAAAATAAGAATGTTCTAGAGATTATATCACAGTGAAAATTACTTAGCATGAGGAATCTACCTAGTTTTAATGGTCTTTTCTTCATATTCAGTTGGAATAAACATTCCAGTTTAAGGTAAAGGCCCCTAAATCTGCAGGCGAAAGGAACATTAGCAAAAATCTTGGACGACATGAATATATTTTCCAAAGCTCACCTATCCCACCAGAGTCTCATTTTAGCAAGATACAGGGGCAGTACTGAAAGAGGCCAGTAAAGTTGAGAACTAAAAAATAGCAAGTGATTTCCTCACAGACAATAACAATTCTAGTACTTTCTAGCTGTAGGGTTCCCTTAGCAGCCAGCACCTCATTTACAGTAACAATGAACGTACATCAAGTCTTCATTTCAAATAAAAGTCATGCTGGAAGGCCCATATTGTGGTTTTGTTGTCATACAAGTACTGTATGGCACTTATATGTAGTTTACATATACAAAAGGTCCTGAAATTATTCATGAAACACATGAAATATTGTAACTTGAGAAAAAGCAAATAGTGCTGCTTAAGATATTATTTACTAATTGACGTGAACTCTGAAATGAAGAACAGCAGGTTTTTGGCCTGGCTTTGAAAGGAGGGACACTTTCATAATCACTGGGCTTGACAAAAGGGAGCAATGTCTGTCCATGACAATGGCAGCTTCATAAGACAAGTTTTATGTGACTGACTAAAGAACATACACTTACTGCCTATTAGAAGTCATGGATACAGAGTCATTATTTACAAGTTCACTATTAACATGGTTAATACTTATCAAGTGCTGAATCTACACAGAGAAATAAAATCTCGGTTATCAAATGATTACCAAAAACAGCCCAGAAAAGAAGCTTGCCACAACTTCACATTTATCTGAAGTAAACCCGAATTAAGTTTATCCTGGTTACTTAAGTACATGTTAGTTTGGTTTTTTGTTATATGCAGACACAAAAGATCATATTTAGTAATGATTATCCAAATGGTAAACCAACTTAAGCACCATGTAACAAATCACCAGCCATTACGAAAGAGGGAGATGAGAGGAGAAACATTATCTTCTAATTTCAAAATGATTTCTGAAAGGACATGATATATAGAAAAACTTTTAAATTATAAACACATTCTAATATCTGTATGATCAAAAGTAATGACATTTTAGACTGCTTATTTCTATTTTATGTATTTTTACTAGTTTACAGTCTATCGGCTCACAAAAATTAGTGTGCCTATAAACTTCTGGAAGCAAAATATTTTTAAAAACAGAATGTCTTTAGCTTTCAGATGTCCTTTAATAGGTAAAAGTAAAGCTGGAGTTTAAAAAATTATAATTCTATTTTACGTATGTTTCCTTAAATTATTGTTTGGTTTTCAATGTGATCTGTTTTAGTGAATGAAAAGAGATTCAGTAAAAGACAACCAAATTTATGACCTGAAGTTAGGGACAATTAATTGAAATATTTTTATTAATCACCTAGATATTAAAAAATAAGACCTGTGAAATATTACTAAATCATTCCACTAGGATCTAACTAGCAGCTTCATCATGGTGTCACTATGTTGACATGTTGGGTGGGAAAAACGAACTACCAATACCACCATATACATGATTCAAGTTCAAATGCACAGTGACTATGTGTGTGAGAGGGTGAGTGAAGTTGGCTTGCTGAGATCCTACTTACACTTATCTTATACTTCATATTTCCCAGAGCTGCTTTCCTCGCCTTCCAAAGTTTAGGAATAGCTGATGGGTTTTCTTCTTCTTTTTCTTTTTTGAATGAAGAATTTGAAATAACGATAGATTTAGGAAGGTTTTTTTTTTTTTTAAACTACAAGTAAAGTACATTTCCCTAGGAGTCCTTTCATTTGAGGGACTTAGAAACATAGTGTACCTAAAGATTGCTCTTAATTAGCTAGCTCTGGAAATCATATTTTCTATACTCTCATTGATTAGTCATTTGATTGGCAATTTCCCAGACAAGTTTTGTTAAACTTAATAAATTTTGCATCATCTAGAGGTGGAAGGGGGAGAGGAAAGGCAATGCAGAATCAACCGCTGTTTGATTTGACAGGGCCTCTCAAAGTACAAGTAGATGTTATAGAATTTGAAATGTAGCCCTGAAACTCAATTTATACCACCGAAATTGTGAGATGCTATCTTCTTGTTGTTATAACGTACCAGGTCAAGGGATATAAATTGTACCAGGTAATTCATTTTGCTGTTCAGAGAGTCATTAAGTTCCTCCCAGAATATATGTGATTGATATCCCTGGAGGTGAAAGGCTAAAGGAACCATATGGCAACATGTTGCATTCCGTATGCTATCTGCCCATCCGTGCTTAAGCTGCCATTAGCAACATCTGTACCTTACGGAAATCCAGCTGCGCCAACGACGGCTGACGGAATTGTATCTGGGGTGGGGGTGGGGGGGATCTAGTTTAGCGCCATTAACTTGAGACTTAAGAGTCTACCAGGACAAAGGGAGGCTTTCACAATTAGACGAGACGACACAAAAGCTTTATTAAAGTTTAATTTTGAACTCCCAATTAGCGAAAGGGTATTACAAATCGATTGCCATTTCCTAGAAGACAGTGAGTTCTCTGCCCACCCCACGTGCGAGGGTATCCGAGCGAGGCGCTCCGGCCCCGGCCCGGCAGCGAAAAGGGGTTGGCGCAGAGCCGCTCTCGCGTCCCGGGAAGACCCTACAACCCTCGCCAGCCCCTCCTCCCTGGGAGGGGGCGTCCGAGCGCGGCACCCCCGGAGGAAGCGGGGCGCAGCCCGCGGCGGTGGGAGGGGCGGCGGGCGGGCGGAAGGGTCCCGCTCGGCGGCCTCTAGGGAGGAGCCTCCTCGAGTCACTCAGCCCAAGTTTCTCTTCGGCTCCGCGCGCCACAAGCCCAGATTGGCTCCCGGCGCGGCGAGCGAGCAGAGGGCGGAGGAGGGGACGGGAGTCCCGGAAGGGCCGGGCCCTCGGGTTCGCGCCCGCCCCGCTCCCCGCCCTTCGCCCCGAACAAAGGCCCCGCTCCGGGTCCGGGGTACTTTACCTGCACGGCGCTCCCGGCCCCTCGATCGCCGCGTCCCCCGCCGGGCGCGCCTGGTGCGGGGCGGGCTCCCCGGGGCGCGCGAAGTGGCTGGGTCCCCCTCAGTCCAACTTGGGGCGGAGGGAAGAAAGGGAACCGAGAGAGAGGAAGCGGGGTTGGGGCCGGAGGAGCTCACTGATCAGATCGGGGCGCCGAAAAAAGCTCCCGAGGCCCGGCCGGGGACGAAGGGCCGGTTACCTTTCGGGGGACCGGGACCGGCGGGCGCGGGGGTCAGGGAGCGGCCGCCCTCCTCCGCCGGGCCCTGGCGGCCGCGGCAGCTGCACACACAGAAGCCCATTGTCGCCGCGCGCAGCCCCGCGGCCCCGGCCGGGTGGCCAAGCGCGTCAGCGGCCCCGTCAGCCAGGCCGGGCTCCGTGACGCGCGCGCAGCCCGCTCTATAAATAACCGCCGCCGCCGGGAGGCCCGGGCTGCTTTCCAGTGACGCCTGGCCGGGCGCGGGAGGAGGAGGGCGAGAGGAAACAATAAAACCGCCCGCCTCCGACGCCTCCTTCCCCCGCCCGCGCCCGGGCCCGGCCTGGACCGCCGCGCTCCTCTTTGCGCGCCCGGCGGGTTGAGCCGCCCCGGAGCCCGGGGTTCCGGCCGAACCATCCCTCGGGCCCCAGGGCGGGTTGTCCCCAACCCGTGCAGACGGCGAGGCCACTTGGAGACGAGTTTAGCGCACGGGGACACTGTTCACCCCCGAGTTGACTTAAGGTGGTTCCCCACACCCTTTTAGCACAGTCGGGTGCGCTTTTTGTGGCCGTGAGTTCGCAAGGAAAGATGAAAATAAAAATCATCTTAAATGCAAGCAAAGATGAAAAGATAGGTCCGTTACTGTTTTAATTTGAGGAGTTGTTTTCGGGAGAGGAGCTTTACAGGACTCAAGCACTCAGTTGCGGTGCTTTTTTGCATCTGATATTAGCCTTGAATGCAGCATACTTTAATTTTCCAAAAGTCTTAACGATCTTTCGATGTTCAGGACTTTAATCAAGACTGCCAGTAAAAGAGGCTTCTCTATAGGTAAATATTTGTGTGGAGACTTCCACTGCTAATTTCCTCCTCAGACAGTTCTGCTCTACACTGGGACATTTGCCCTATCCTTAAGGTTGTCTGTATGTTTTAGTGGGACTATCGATTAATAGATAATTAAGATAGTTTTTCTTCCTTAACTAAACGTCTCAGACATTTGAAGGACACATTTCCTGGGCCGCTGAGGTACAGGCGCAAGCGAGCTGTTGAAGTGACCTGACACGGACAGAGTGAGTTAAAAGGGCTGAGGAAATGGGTCTTAGTCCACAGTCGTGGCAGAAGAATGGTACAGTGGAAGGTTCCCTGGGCTCAGAGGTGGGAGGCCAAGGGATTTAAGTTTCAATTACGTCTTCATTGCACTTCGCTGTGCCACCTTGGAGAAATCTGCCTTGCCTTCCTCTTGTTTAAAATGAAGGATTGGTTCTTAACTTTTTCGAAAGCTAAAGTGTAACATTGTATTCAGGTATAAAGTTAGATCAAACTAATGTGAACAACTTGTGTCATAGGAAAAGGGTAGCAAATGTAGAATATTTCAGTCTCGTTACATTTGGTGATTTTTTTTTTTACTTTAAAGAAAATACATTAGGACCACTACACGAAGAAAATCAGTAAGAGTATACCATGAAAACTATTTTAAGAGCAAAAAACTGGTCAATATGATTTAATCTATATAGTACAGACATATTTACAGCCCCTTACTGCAGTAGACCTGTTCCGATACCACTTTCTCATAAGAAAAAATGAATTGTAGGTCACATTCTCCAACACTGTCTCTGTTTGGGACACGTGTGTTCTGTAAGAGAAATCTTTCTGTGAAGAACGCTAAATTGTTGCTCCATGACTGGCAGTGCTGAGACCCAGGAAAGTCTTCTGGTTGACCTTCATTGGATAGTGAGAATGTGCCTTGTTCTCCTGTCTTCAAGTTGATGAAGGAAGAAAACATAAAAATGGCAGAAACAAGTTTGGAGCCAAAACATTTGCTTCACGTAGACACCACCAAAGTGTGATCACAACTAGAAGTTAACCAATATTTTTCCAGTTCCAGCAGCACATCTGTCTCCTTACCCCATTAAAGTGTTTGATGCTGCCTCTAACTTTGCCTTAAAGTTCTGTCTTACAAAAGGCATCAATTTTTTTTGCACTGCCAGTTTCTTGAGACATCTAGCTTCTCTTGTGCTTTTAATTTAAACTTTTTATTTCTTATACCTCATTGTCCTTAAAAACTGAAGAGAATAAATGTCCCAGCTAAATTTGTAACTTGACCAGTTTCAAAAGACACTCTTCAAAAACGCAGTAAAATTATCAGTTTCCTCAAAATACAAACAAAATATCCTGAATTTTGTGAAATGAAAAAAAAAGAAAATGTGGAAAATCTTTTATTTGGCTATCTTTGATAGCACAAAGCTTGTTACCATTTTCCTAACATAGTGAATGTTTTAGAATGTGGAAATTTTCCAAGATTTCCAAAGTTTCTGTCTATCTGAGGCTAAATCCTTCAAAAGACTCCTCTGCAACAATATTGAAGAATTTATTAGAGAAACTACTGTGCACTTTTCCTTATTACTCAGTTAATCCCGTTCTATATTTAGAGAGTGGTGCCAGCTAGTGTGAAGCTTTAGAGGAATGAGCACAAATATTTGCAGTATCTGATGCATATAGTTTTGGTGATTGAAATGAAAATTCATTTTGGAAAATATCACTGAGATTATAGTATAAGCAAATCTTGGCAACCTTCAAATGGATAAATAGAAGGTTAACAAAAGTGACGAAGATTCTCAGTATTTCAAATAAAAGAAAAGAGACCACTCAAGTTACAGAGCTAGAAACTTTATTGAAAAGGCCAAGAAGACTGGAGATTGAGTTCAGTGGATCTGAGGCCTACCTTGGAAGCACAAGGTCACAAGTTCAATCCTTGGTATGATTTAAGAAAACAAAAAGAGAGAGAGACAAGAAATTAAGGAAGTCAGTGTACTTAAAAACAAGGTTGTCTAGCCGGGCGTGGTGGCTCATGCCTTTAATCCCAGCACTCGAGAGGCAGAGGCAGGAGGATTGCCAAGTTCGAGGCTTGCCTGGGCTACATAAGGAGCTCAGGGCCAGCCTGAACTACAAAGCGAGACCCTGTCTCAAAACAAAACAAAACAAAACAAGGTTGTCTATATTCAACAGAGATACAAAACTCCAAACAACAGTTCTAAATATAGAAAGACATACATCACTGGCCCTTCTGACAAGGTGGACCTGATTCTTTGCTTAATTCCTTGAGTTTACTCTTGATGGATACCATTGCAGACAATCTTGTTGATAAACTGAGCATCAAATAGGGATTAATTACAATAAATACAGTATTTTAAAAATCTTATGTGACAGTTCAGCATCGTGGGCTTGCTTGCCCTTGGATTTGGACTTGGCTTTTCTTCCCACCTGTGGTTTATGTGGAAAACTACTCATCCCTGAAATCTGCTTTTCCAAGGCTTTCTTGGGAGCTGGCTTCGTACTGGGTCTGACCAAGGCAAAATAAGGGGATGACCAGGGAGGGTAGGGAAAGCCACAGTAGTCCCAGAACCTGTCCTGTGCTCCAGCTCCTGCCAAATGACCTCTGACCCCTGACCTCTGACCCCAGGCTGCGGTTAACAATACCTCTTCCATTTATACTCCAGTTTAGGAGTTGTAGTGTCTGCATCCTGTACAAAATCACATATGCCTTTTTGCTTCTTCAGTTCTTCTGCTTTCTGTTTTAAAATTTACTGGAATTATTCCTGTGTTGAATACTTAAAAGAGTTCCTCTTCTTGTTGGAGTCAAACATCCATACATTCCATTGAGATGGCATACCCAGAAAATTGAAGTTCCTTGATTTTTTTTTTTTTTTTTTGAGACAGGGTCTTGCTTTGTAGTTCAGGTTACACTTGAGCTCACTATGTAGCTCAAGCTAGCTTCAAACTCAGCAATCCTCCCACTTCTGCCTCTTGAGTACTGGGATTACAGGCATGAGTTACCATACCTGGCATTGTGGTATGGGGTATCAGGGATCAAACTTGGGACCTTGCGCTTGCCAGGCAGACACTGGAACCACTGAGCTAAATCCCCAACTCCTTGAATTTCTTTTGCTAAAAATTCTTTTTTTTAAATGTGCTACTTTTAAATGCTAATAAATGGCAGAATCAGAAGAGCAGAAAAAGAAAAGCGAAAGAAATTGATGTTTAAATGTGCTACTTTTAAGTACTAATAAATGGCAGAAGCAGAAAAGCAGAAAAAGAAAAGAAAGAAATTGATGTTAAAAATCAATTTTCTATGGGCAGAATTAAAAATAAAAACAATATAACTTTAGTGCATGTACAGAACAAATAGTTGAGACAGAGACATAAATTCTATGTTAATAAAAAATGTGGCTTATAATAGTTGTCAAGGCTTAATTTACATTACACATCTTCTGTGATACCCACTCAATCACCAGATTATTTGCCAGTGGTCTCAGCCTCTTCAGATCTTAAAAGAAAAAGAGAAAGAACAGGACTTTCTGTATTACTAATTTGAAATATTAAGTATGTGACTTGAGGCCGGAGGTTTAGCTCAGTGGTTCTGGCGCCTGCCTTGCAAGTATATGACTTGAGGTAATATTTTGAAATATAAATTATGTCTATATTTTTCTTTTCTATACATTTTGTATGCATTTATATATTTTTTGTCTCTCTCTCTACTTCTCTAGGTATCACTGTCCCAGGAAGAGGCAAAATATTTCCAGCTTTGTTTTATAAGATCCAGAATTATTAAGGAAAAGGGTTCCAGGACACAGCATAGATATTTTAAGGAAGCTTCAAAGGGACATTTCCCTGAAACTGGGAAAGAGATCTCAATAGGCATAAAAAGAGGAGAGAAATAGAGAACTAAAACTTCGAGGAGAAGCCTAAGAAGAAAGGGCTCAGGCTGGATTTGGCAAAGGAGTCCCACAAGGTCGTGGTTTTAGTGTCCAGGTGTGTCATGAGAGATGAGTCATCACACAAATACTATGTAGACATCTCCGATTTGTATCAGAGATTACACTAGCTCATTTTTCCATGTGTCATTCCATTCTACATCCCAGGTAGCCAAAACAACTAGTTGGAATTTGTGTGAAAGCCAGAGATCTTCCTGCTGTAAACTGCTACCACAGGACAAGAGTCTTCAAGAGAATGAGCTAACACAAAGGAAGTAGAGGAGAGACAGACAGACAGACACAGGTGCTAGAACATTTGAGCTTGAATCAAGCTGTTCTAGAGCTACATTAATCATTGAACTCTCAAGTCATATTAGTAAATCTTTGGCAGAAGTCAGTTTGGATTGAACTTTCTACCATCTGAATTGGAAAAGGCCTTAGTTGATATATTTAACCCTGTTACCATTTAAAGCCTCAGTAAGCTGGGGTCATGGTAAGTAGACAACAAACCTACTAACTAGTATCAATGCTTACATGTGTGATACTGATTCATTAAGCTTCCTCCTGTAGAGTAGGAGGAGAGGTTTTATGGTTTGTTGATTGTAGTAATAGATACCAGAAAAAAATGAAATGAATGAATATAGAAGCATAAGAATTCATCTATATCTTCATAGCAGCTGAGGGTTTACCTAACCTTCGTGAATCAAAGTATAATATATATGATAAAAGCAGGACTAGCAAAATTGTAAAACAGTGAAATTTTAAATTTTATCAGTGCTTATCATATGATAACATTCTATTTATGGCTTTAAAAGTTTTAGAGTTCTTATTCTTTGACTTTGACTATCTTCCTTCTCTATTTTAAACCAAATACCTCCTGTCTATTCTCTGTAATACTTTATTTCCTTAGCATATCTGCTTCCTCTTCTCTAGGTCTATACAATATTTGTGATTATACAATATTTTATTATAGCCCAAACCAAAACATTAATTCCCAAAGTAAGAAATGTAGACAGTTTAAGAAACCATGCTAAATATATCTGGCAAACGGAACCTCCGCCCCCACTGTGGAAGCACGTACATAGGCACACATCCATATTCATACTCCGTGAGAGTCCACAATCTTAAAGTCTCTGTGCAGGAAGGAAGGCACTGGCGCTTGAAAAGTTTACTGTGAAGGATGTTGTTCTTCACCTGTAGGAACTTGGATGTACTTAGCAGCAGGAATTGCCCAAAGTGAGAGTCAGTAACAGCTGTGTAAAAATAGCTCCAGTTGTCTCTATTTGAATAGACTCAGTAAAACTGTTATGTTTGGGGAAACATTTCTTCTCCTTAATGTGAATTGTCTATGACTGGAATTATTTTTCCTTGGGGTATAAGACTGGGTAGAATCCAATGGATGATGCAGAAAGATGAGGTAAGCCAAGTGTAGCAAAACATGCATATCATCTCAGCCCTCTGGGAGGCCGAGGCAGGAAGATCATAAGTTTCAGCCCAGCCTGAGCAATTTCAGGATTGAAGGAAACCCTGCCTCATAGTACAAAATAAAAAACATGTAGGTCAGACCAAGGCCCTGGGTTCAATCTCCAGTACTGCAAGAAGGAGACATAGGAGAAAAAGAGGAAGAAGAGGCGATGGAGGCAGCAATTCTTCACTGCTGCTAATGGATATTGTACAGGAACTGTGCTGCGAGACTCCTCGGTATTGTTTTAGATGCCTAATGCAGATGCTGGGAAAAGTGTTGAGATTAATATAGCTTACAGACGACGCTGGTTGGAAAAGGGGGATGGACGCTCTGCGGTAAGCTACCCTAAGTGGGGCATGTGGTTACAATGGCATGGAGGAAAGAAACAGAGGAAAGATGCCTTCTGAAGGAAAGTGTGATGAGGAACCAAGTCTACAACCGACTACATTTTCAGGGAATCTTCAAAAAAATGTAAGGCTTTCATGGTGTATTTCTTTCAACTATTGACCAAGTCCTATTTGGGGAAGAGTTTAACAGGAGCGCTAGCTGTCTACACATCGCACCAGCCCAACGCTGGTCTGATGTCCTGACACCTGACTGGGAGAGCTCCAGAAATGAGTGGCAGCCTGAGGAAGTGTGGGAACCAGGGGAAGGGAATGTAACTAGAACCTTTCATTAGATTCTAGTCTCCGGTGAGTCGGCGGCACACGGCGAAATAATAATAAGTAGGCAGAAATGAGGTTCAGAGAGGCTAAGTTTGGGCCTGATCCATTGCTGTTCTGGGTAGCAAAAGACCCCAGGCCCCAACTCACCACACCTTTTATTCAGCACCTCTAGAGTAACAGAATGTAACAGACCCTGTGGGCAGGGCAGACACCTCCAATAATCCTAGAGACATTATGCAGATGAGGATCCCGCTGGGTAGGGCAGAGACGGGCAATCAAGTAGTTAAGCCTTGAAGCATCACAGCATGTGGGATGACCAGAGTCTTTGTTGTTAGCAGAGGTGAAGGCGAGTTGAGTCCAGAGTCCCTCTGCACCGGGAAAGCCTGATCAATTTTGACCTTCCAGTTATTTCTCCCAAAACATGTTCCTAGCCAGGCGTGGTGGCTCACGCCTGTCATCCCAGCACTCGGGAGACAGAGACAGGAGGATTGCTGAGTTTGAGGCTTGCATGGGCTACATAGTGAGCTCAGGGCCAGCCTGAACTACAAAGCGAGACCCTGTCTCAAAAAAAAAAACATGTTCCCAACAAGGAAGAAGAGGAGATGAAGGAGGAGCAGGAGGAAGAACATGGCCCTTGAGTGATTTATGGATGAGCGGATAACTCAGGAGCAGATAATGGGAAAGCAAAACAAAACTTTGTTGTTTTGTTTTGAGACAGGGTCTCGCTTTGTAGTTCAGGCTGACCCTGAGCTCAGTATGTAGCCCAGGCAAGCCAGGAACTCAGCAATCCTCCTGCCTCTGCCTCCCGAGTGCTGAGATGACAGAGGTGAGCCACCACGCCCGCCTGGCACTGTGGTCTGTGGTATTGATTGTTGGTGGGCGTGAGTCTCCACGCCCAGCATTGTATGTGGTTACCAGGATCGAACTCAGGACTTTGCACTTGCGAGGCAGGCGCCCGAACCACTGAGTTAAATCTCCAGCCCCAACAAGACCTTGTTTTAAAAGCCTTTCCAATTGGTAGCAGAGTTTCCTGTCAGTTCTGTCCTTTCCCCTAACGCAAATGCTGTGTCTTCCCTCTTTATTTAACTTTCGTCATTTGACCACAGCAGCCCACGTGGTGTCCTATCACCAGTCACCCCAGAGCACAGGCTCCTGTCCTGACCCCATGGGCTGCCAGTGCCATCTGAGAAGTGTTTTGTTCATTGTCCTCAGGATTTATACTGAAAGCTTTTCCTTACATTTGAGTTTTAGGTACGCAAAACTAGGGGATTGAGTCTTCTGTGGATACATTAAAAATGTGTAGTTTTCTTCAGTTAAGAAATGCCACTGGGACCGGAGGGTTAGCTCAGTGGTTCCAGCGCCTGCCTCGCAAGCTCAAGGTCCTGAGTTCGATCCCCGGTAACCACATACAATGCTGGGCATGGTGACTCACACCCACCAACAATCAATACCACATACCACAATGCTGGGCGTGGTGGCTCATGCCTGCATCCTAGCACTCGGGAGGCAGAGACAGGAAGATTGCTGAGTTCAAGGCTTGCCTGGGCTACATAGTGAGCTCAGAGCCAGCCCGAACTACAAAGCGAGACCCTGTCTCAAAAAAAAAAAAAAAAAAATGCCACTGAAGGGCCAGAGATTTAGCTCAGTGGTTCCGGCACCTGCCTAGCAAGAGCAAGATCCCTGGTTTGATCCCTGGTAACCACATACAACAATACCAGGTGTGATGACTCACGCCCACCAGCAATCAGTACCATATACCACAATACCAGGAATGATGGCTCATGGCTGTGATTCCAGCACTCGGGAAGCAGAAGAAGGATTGCTGAGTTTGATTCCTGCCTGGGCTACATAGTGAGCTCAGGGCTAGCCTGAACTACAGAGCACAAAGAAAGAAAGAGAAAGAAGGAAAGAAAGAAAGGCCATTGAAGTCATTTGTCATGCTAACAGCATTCCACTAAAGATTTAACCATTTAAAAATTACCCACATGTTCAGTATTGACACAGAGGGCACCACCATAAAGCAGTGATCTTGAAAAGCTGTGGGTTTTGTTCGGGAAAGTACTGTTCATGCAGCGATCGACTTGAGGTTTACTACGGTATGTATCTTTAATGATTTTATAATTTCATGCAACGATTCTGGTTCTGGGTGAATCTGGTGGGGAGAGACAGTGAACTGATAGCCTGGAGAGCACCCGTGCAGACTTTGGGCACAAACACCAGTGGTGGGGTTTGGGGGAAGACTATTAATTTCTATACCTATTGGGGAGTTAGGACCCAGGCAGCCTGTCTAAGGCCCAGGCCATGCACAGAAGCCTCCTGTGAAGTTAAGTTCTTGTCCAAATCTCTAATATCCATAAAGAATGTGGCTTCTAAACGTACTGCAGAGAAAGGAAGAACCTGAAAGTAGCCCCTTTATTCATTCTGGAGGACATTCCAGAGGAAAAGGACCCATCCATAGCTTTCAATCCCCGCCCTCTCACTTCCGGTCTATCTTGATCAAATGGACAGCGTAAAGCCATACCCACAGTCTCCTCATCTCCACCGGAGAGGACTCCATCACGGATGTCTTCATAAATATCATTGACAGAAAATTTCTCCTACATCAGCCATGAGTTTATAATACATTCAACTTTGGTATTTGCTTTATATGTCTTACATTCAAAAGCTCTTCACCCACTGCTGCCCACATATGCTGACAACTGTTCCAATGCCAGCAGGAGTAACAGATTTTATTTCTTAAGCGCTGCAGAACTACAACCGAAGTGTTATTATTAGATGAAAGATCTCATACTGGCTTTGCAATAGAAGAAAAAGAAAGAATTGAGATGAAAATAATCCAGGCTATATAAAATTGCCCCACATTTTCAAAATTGTGATTTAATTTGGCTTTCAAATCTAACATACTCAAATGCTCAAAATTCCAAAGGTATAAAATTGTACACAGAGAATAGTTTCTGCTGTATCTCTGCTACCCTGCTATCTAGTTCTTTCAAGGCTAAACTAAGGTTATAAAGTGTTTGTATTTCCTCACAGCGATAGTTTAGGTAGATACAGGCAAACCAATATGAGTACAGATGCATGTATGAGAATATATCTTGTCTGGTTTCTTTTAACAACTTATCCTGGTGATGATTTTGTATCAGCACATAAAGGGCTTTTTAGTTTCTTTTTCTGGTCGCATACTATTCCACTGTAAGGATATGTGTGAGTTATTTCACCACTATCAAGTAGATAGACTTTGGTTAAGACAAAAGCATTCCATTACCTCTATCATTTTGCTTATTGGTGGGTATTTCTTTAGGGTAAACTCTTAGACACTGAATATCTCCATTAAAGCTATGTATGTATTTTTATATGGATTGTGATTTAGGGTCAGGGATATATCTCAGTGGTTCTGGTGCCTGCTTCACAAATGCAAGGTCCTGAGTTTGATCCCATGTACTGCCCCCCTTTTAAAAGGACTACGATTTATACCTTTCTGAATTTTGCTTTAAAACATTCAGAAGGAAAAAAAAGATCCATTTTTTAGGTAATACCTCCTCATATCTCTTTTGCTTGACTCCCTTGTTTTTTCCCTGGGGAGCAAACATATGGCAACTTCTTATGTACCCATTCAGAGGTTTCACACACACACAAGCACACATGTATACACGATGGTACATCTGGAAGTTAAGGGAGAAAAATGTTAACGTAGTTAAGTAGATTCTCATTTTCTTTTGCTTTGTAGTCCACAGGAATCAGAAAACACTGACAGGATGGCTGGGAAGACTCCTTTTGACCATCTAAAATTCGAACATACTCTTTACCCCATGGCTCTCAGCATTATAATCCACTAATCTCTCTAGGCCTGTTCTCTGGGGGAGAGGGAGGAATAGCAGTGGAACAGCCGAATATTTTCCAACTGGACCCAGTCTGGAGAGTTTATGTTAACAGTAGCCGCCCAGTAATCCTATCTTTTTTCATCTGGAGATTCTTTCTCTCCTTCTGGTCTGTCCCATCCCCTGCTTTCTCCAACCTGTTCAGTCTTCTTTTCCTTAATGCTCCCCACCCCCAATGCCTGCCCAGATCCCAGAATATTACCTTCCAATGGCCCCCAAGTGTTCAGGAGGCAAAGTTTTGAGAACTTGAATTTCTGGAAATCTCATCTGTCTTTTTAATCTAATCAGTTACTAAGCTGGTAATAGAATTCCAGGTGGAAAATCATTTTTTTTTCCTAGAAATAGGCTTTCTTCACTCTTACTATTAAATCAAATACTACTGTAATTACTGATTAAATTTTTTTTTTCCTCTCTGGAAAATTTATTGGTTCTTAGTATCTTAAAAATAATCCCAGTCATAGAAGTTGATGTGGTTTTACTTTTACTCATTGCATTGAACAAATAGTAGGTCTTTTAATCTTGAAATTACTTTGAAAATTTTTCTTAAATTATGTACTTTATTAATGATTTTCTTTTATATGCTTTTTTTTTCCTCTCACTCTTTCTTTGAAAACTGTTTTTGTTTTGTTTTGTCTTGTTTTGGTTTTAGGTTTTTTTGAGACAGGGTATCGCTTTGTAGTTCATTCAGGCAGGCCCTGAGCTCACTACGTAGCCCAGGCAAGCCTTGAACTCATGGCAATCCTCCTGCCTCTGCCTCCTGAGTGCTGGGATAAGAAGTGTGAGCCACCACGCCCAGCATTGTGACGCAGTACAGGGGATCAAACACCACCTTGCACTTGCAAGGCAGACACGAGAACCACTGAGGTAAATCTCCAGCCCTAAAATTTCTGATCTTAACAAACTAAAACTCTGTACCTGTTGACCAAAAACTCTTCACTCCCTGTTTCTCCACATCCTTACAATCAATACTCTGTTTTTCATTTCTATGAATTTAACTGCTATTCTAGATGCCTTGTGTAAGAGAAATATTTGTCCTTTTGTAGCTCACTTATTTCAATTAGTACAATGTCCACAAGATTCATCCATGTTGTAGTATGTTGAAGTTCACTTCCTGTATAGCACATTTTTTAAAAAATTGATTTTATTGGTATATTTTTATATACACGTGATCAGAATTGACATTGACATTTTGTGTTCTACACTTGCTCTGCATTTATATTTTAGATATTGTAAGTAATGCTGGTATAAATACTAGTGTTACTTACATTTTTTTTTTTTTTTTTTTTTGAGACAGTGTCTGGCTTTTTAGTTCAGGCTGGCCCTGAGCTCACTATGTAGCCCAGGCAAGCCTCAAACTCAGCAATCCTCCTGTCTCTGCCTCCCGAGTGCTGGGATTACAGGCGTGAACCACCAGGCCCGGCACTGTGGTATGTAGTATTGATGGCTTGTGGGTGTGAGTCACCACACCCGGCTTTGTATGTGGTTACTGGGGATCAAACTCGGGACCTTGCGCTTGCAAGGCAGGTGCCGGAGCCACTGAGCTAAATCTCTGGCCCTCTTACATACTTCTTGAGAGTTCCCCATCCTTCAAAGATTCCATTTTTATGGTATATATTTTGCTTTGCTTTTTTGCTTTTTGGGTTGAAGTATTTTGTTTGTTTGTTTAGGTTTTTTTGAGATAGGGTCTTGCTAAATAATGCGGGCCTTAAACTCACAGTGATCTTCCTGCCTCAGCCTCCCAAATGCTGGGGTTATAGGGATGCACCACCATACCTGGCTTATATTTTTTTCCTTTTTCCAAGGCTGAAATACTTTAATTCTCGGAGGATGTAAATCGTAGTCTATATCTATATGAGTATATGTATGTGCTTAATATATTTAAATTTATTTCTTCCTACATGCTATCCATTTCCTCAAGTTGAATTTGATTATTTTTCTATCTGCCGTGGTGGAGGTGTTTCTCAAATTTCTTGTAATCCTTAATATTTTGCTTTGGGGGAAGTAAGGCTTTCTTCATGCCAGGCCGATATTCTGCCATTAAACTACATACCAACCCCAATAATTTGATCTTAATTAAGAATAAGACAATGAAAAACTAACTGGGATCTTTGAATGTATTCGGGGCTGTAACCTTAGCTGTATAACAAGATGACCTGAAAAGGTACACCTTGTTAGCAGTACCTTCACGCTTCCTTTGGTACCGGGAGTACCAAATACTGAACTCTGGACCTTGCATTTGCCAGGCAGGTACAGCACTAGTGAGCTATATCCCTGGTCAAACCTATATACTTTTCTACTTGGACTGTCCACATTACCAGAAAAAAAGTTCATCCAACTCTTCCACAGAAGGTAGAGATCTGTCTGAATGTGGGAAAGGAAATGAGTGGGTGTCCTCAATAGAATATTCGAGTCTTCAACTGCGTCTAGCCTCCCTCAGTCCAGAAACACCATTGTCTTCTGAAGAAAATAAAGCCACAGACTTATATCCCAGAGGAGAGACTCATTCTCCCTGATATGGAATAGGAGAGGCCAACTACATGACTCTCCTCATTTAGTATTCACTCAATCCTTATTTCTGCAGTAACTCTCCTTTTTTCACATTCAGCTCCAGAATTATCTAGTGATGCCATTTCCTGACTTTCTGAGAGGACTGTTGTTTTAGTAGGATGTTTCTCAGTTTTCCCTGTTCCCAGGTAAGTTTCTTCTCTGGGGTCAGCAAAGACACTCAGGTTTCATCCACTCACTTTCCTGTTCTCAAAAGTAAGTTGTCTTCTTCTTGCTTTTTCCTTATCTTTTAAAAATTTTTTCTTTCAGAGTACTTTAAAAGAATTTTTGAAGTGGGGTGTGTGTGTGTGTGTAATCTTTACTTTAAATGTGAACTGGCTTAGTGTACTTAGTGACTTCTGGAATAAAAGGGAAAGTTTTCTTGATTCACTAAACTACCAGGCACTTTCCTGATGTAAAACATAGTTTAATAGCATTAACTTAATGTTGCTTGTTTAAAGCCATTTCTTCATCTTGCAGTAAAGAAATTGGCTTATTTCTACAAGGAAAGATAGGCCTAAATCACATGAAGTGCTCATTTTGAAAAGGCAGTTGACATAACAAGTAAATCTATATAAGAATAATAATATGAAATGTGCCTGTAAATATTTGATTATAAGCATTGAGGACATCTTATTTATTTATGATAGGATATAAATTATAAGTTATTTAGATTGTTTGCTCTCCATTTGTAAAAAAGAGGGAGGAGTTCATCTACCTGATCTTTTTCCAGGAGTTTCACATATGTTCTTTAAGGTCATTCATGGCAATTGGTCAAATTCAAGTAGTATTGCAGTAATCAAATGTATATGCAAGAAATAATAAGCTTAAAATAAAAATGGCACCTGGTTATTACTGAGATATATCTGTTCCCTCTGCTTCATTTTAGTCATAGCTGTTTAATTTCCTGAAACACAAAACAAACAGATTTTTCACTAATGTCAGTACTGCAGAGCTAACATAGGACAGAAGAGCCAGCTGTACTCGATTTCATCTTATGCATCATCAACAAAATTGGCAGCTAAGTTCTGATTTCAGAGCCTTTATGGTTAATGATGATGTACAAGCTGTGCTTGATTTTAGATACAAGACTGATCTTACTTTGCTGACAGAAAAATCTATTTTTGATTTGTAAATTAGGCAAATTTGATGTGAAATTATTGATGTAGGATAAACGCAGCACGTGAAGATATCATTTTTAGACCCATGTCTCTAACCCTAAAACCACTTAAGTTTGTTATTATTATAATCATCATCATCCTTATAATTATTAGCAGTTTGATGATGGAAACTAAACATTTAAGTAAAATTGTAGTTAAATTTTTTTGAATGAGTCACATATTGACAAGTAATAAACTAACAAATGTGAATGCAGTGAAAAGGAGCAACAGAACTAATTAGCAATTGATTATGTTAGCATCTCTGTTCTGTATATAATGCTAATTTAGAACCATGTTGCAGGTGATCTTGGGTAAAAGCTGGCATTCTATGAAGAAGAATGGGGCAAAGAGATATAGAAGAAGGAAAAATTCTTTGACAGAAAACTCTTGGACAACTGAAATTATATCTGAGTCATTGCTTAGAGGAAATACTGTACTTTTTAATTCATACGAATCGATTTGGTCTTATGCAAAATTATGAAGCTTTGAGTCTGTGTTAGGTGTCCTTTCGTCATTTTCCCTCTTAAAAATGCCCATCCCTGTTCTTGGATGATGCTTGTTTCTTCTCTGTTAACTCCTGCTCAGGTCCACTTCTTCCTTATCCGGTACCCATTCCTCCTTAAACTCCAAAACTGATCTTCCATTTGTCCTACTCCAAGGACATGTATGTTAAGAATCTGTTTGTTTAGGAAGAAAAACCATGCTATCCTTCTAGGAGTACAGATTTGCATTTTTAAGAAGAACTCTTGAAGATCTATTGTTAAGAGTTGAAATGTCACATCTTCTGTCTGTCAAGAATAACAAAAATCCATATCCTACAATAACTGGATTCTACTTATTGATTCTACCTAGTTTAAAATATGTCATTCCGAACTGTGAGAGAAAGATTAAGATCAAGGGCCTTGCAGTCAGGCAGACCTATTTTTGAAATTCAACTTGGCTGCCTATCAGCTATTAGTCCTGATTTACTTATTTTGAGATTGGGATAAAGGTACCCACCTCATCTGGTTGTTGTGAGAAGTAAATTAATTACTGCCAGTAAGAAAATTACTACATGGTTGAATACTAAAGTTTCAATAATAATTAGTTATTTTATGCAATAAATACGATGTAATTTAAGCATTCTTTTTAAAGTTGTTGATTTTTATGGATAGGTCTTACATAGATTCTTATCTGTGTATGAACATTTGCATCCTATGCAAGGGAGATATAAACTTAAGAAAACCAAGGATATATAAGGCATCAAGCCTTATTTAATTTTGTTTCTCCTAAGGTGTATCACACAAGATTTTCCATGTAATCATTGCTAAATGAATGATACATTTCATTTAAGCAACCAGGGAATGTCTCATGACAATATATATATATTTTTATAGCACAAATAGCTTACATAAAGGAAAAAGAAAGGTTTGTATATTAATATGCTTTAATTGGATGAAATTCATTGCCTTTTTTTTCAAGTTGAGGTCAAATGAAACATTCTTTTAAAAGATGGGCCCAATCGCTTCTCGGCCTTTTGGCTAAAATCAAGTGTAAAAGATGGGCCCAAGGGTGGGGATTTAGTTCAGTGGTTCTGGCATCTGCCTGGCAAGCCCAAGACCCCGAGTTTGATCCCTGGTAAACACATACCACAATACCAGGCATAATGACTCACACTTGTAATACCAGCATTAGGGAGGCAGTGGCAGGGGGATTGCTGAGTTCAAGGCTTGCCTGGGCTACATAGTGAGCTCAGGGCCAGGCTGAACCACATAGCGAGACCCTGTCTCAAAAAACTGAAAAGAAGAACCTCATTAGATACTTTCAGATTACTAGAGAAGTGTGCTGAAATATACTCCTGAGATCTCAAAGAGTGAATATACCCTTATAAAATGCAGTTTCAGCTGGGCGTGGTGGCTCAAGCCTGTAATCCCAGCACTCGGGAGGCAGAGATAGGAGGATTGCTGAGTTCGAGGCTTGCCTGGGCTACATAGTGAGCTCAGAGCCAGCCTGAATTACAAAGCGAGACCCTGTCTCAAAAAAAAAAAAAGAATAAAATGCAGCTTCATTTATTACAAGAGAGTAAGTGAAACATTTGTTTTAATAATATAAGCAAGGTAATACCACCATTTATGATCTTTGATCTAGTCCTGCAGAGTATGCAAAATAATGTGGGAGTTAACATTTTTTGAGTAGTGGGGATCAGAACCTGTTCAAAAATCATTAAAAATCAGCACTAGGAGACAATCTACAGGTAGAGGATTTACAATGCACTTGTAGTGAGTTCATTCCAGAGATTAAAAAAAAAATTGTTTCTACAGATTGAGTTCGTGGTGCTGTGATAATGAGGGACTAGGGAGTGACCCAGAATGTGTCTGATGCAAAAACATCTGATAAGGTCTGATCAGGTCCTTAAACAACTAACTTGATGTCTAGCAAAATGGAATAGGCTTCTTGATTGGAAACTGAAAACTCATGTTTTAAACATTGGACAAACCTGAATTGATGCACTAGTGATTAAGTTTGGGGACATAGACATGAGCTGAGTAAGAAAATCTTGCCTGTTCCAACATTTATCAGTGCTTGTGTCTTCCTTCTTTAGAAGCTCAAAGTAGGGCTGGAGATTTAGCTCAGAGGTTCTGGTGCCTGCCTAGCAAGCACTAGGTCCCTGGTTAAATCCCCATTTAACACATACTACAATGCTGGGCGTGATGACTCTCACCCACCAGCCATCAATACCACATACCACAGTGCCGGGCATGGTGGCTCACACCTGTAATCCCAGCACTCGGGAGGCAGAGGCAGGAGGATTGCTGAGTTGGAGGCTTGCCTGGGCTACATAGTGAGCTCAGGGCCAGCCTGAACTACAAAGCGAGACCCTGTTTCAAAAAAAAAAAAAAAAACAAAAACAGCTCTAAGTGCTTCTACCTTATCCTTCACCACTGGTTTGAAGGCAACTCTCTGGTATCCACAAGAGCCTCTTACATGCTGTTACATACGGGCCACTCAAAAGCAGTGTCTTCACCAAACCTCTGTTTTTGTATCCCATCACAGTGGGGCCACATCAGTCTTCCCTTGTCCTGTACCAAACCTGTAAGCACCTATGCTTAGCTGGTGCACATGGTCCGTCTTTCAGATATCATCTTCCTTCTCCAGAAAATACTCAAGGCCTCCCAGTCTGACCCACATTTCTCCTTACTCATCCAGTTTCAGAAGCACAAGCCCCCTTCATTATCATTTTTGTTTATTAGCTCTTGGCCAAATCCTTCTCACTGTCTACTTCTGTAAATAAAATTTTGAGACATAACCTAATTCATTCCTTTGCATATTGCTTTTACCCTATCAAGGTAGAGTTGAGGAGGTGTGACAGAAGCCATCAGGGTCTGCTCTCTGGTCTTCTGTCGTAAGAATTTGCTGACTTTATCCTAGATATTCACTTTTGTTTTCCTCTCTCTATGCACTCAGTCAATCTACTCTTTCATTTCTGCCACCATCCCTAGCTTTGGCACTCTACCATGTAGCGCTAGTAGCACATCATCAAACAATGTTTCTGCCCCCTCCTTTTCATCTCACAATGCTCCTTTTGCTTTCTTCCTCTTGGTAAAAGCTGTCTGTTCCTTGCTGAATTCACTTGAGCTGCAGCCCTGGCAGAGCAGGTGGTCCCACCCCTGTACTCTACCTAAGCACAGGGCCAGCCCTGGGTAGGGCTCTTCCCTTCTCCCGTGCCTCTTCCAAATCCATTCTTATCCTTCCAGACTCCCAGCTCCATGGAAGTTTATGGTATTAGACTTTGTTACCTAGTACCTTTCTTCCTGATTGTCATCTAGAGAACACAGATACCTTTATCATATGAGAATTAGAGATCCAGGCTCATTGTCTCTTTATAATTTTATTGTTATTTTCATTGCCTTTCTTATTAAGACTGCAAATTGTTGAGTTTATGATGTGTCATTATCAACCTGTGGTACTGATTGCACTGTGGTATGTGGTACTGCACTGTGTGTGTGTGTGTGTAGTTTGTTTGCTGTTTTTCTGTCCTTCCCATATCATATAAGTTCTGTGAAACCAATTACCATCTGTCTTTTCCCCTCTATCTTCTCAGCATGCATGACAGGCATAGAAAGTCCACAATAATAATGTTTGAATGACTAAATGTATGAGTTACTTTTTTTTCTGTCTTCTGCTAAACCCATAGGGTCCTCAAGGGCAAGGACTTAGTGTTGTCTATGTCTTTGTAGTTGGTGTTTACTAAACGCTTGTTGTGTGAATGAGTCATTGCTGTAAATGAGCAATAATCTAAAGATAAAAGTTATTAACATGATGTTCTACTTTTAAATTTTGCATTGGCATTTTTACTTAAAAAATCAAAATGATTTTTTAGGGTTTTATTTATTTCTTCTAAACAAGTGCTAATTTGTGTGACTTATCCATATGCACCAAAATTAATTTTTCTAACTTTAGGGATTATAAATAAATAAGTACATATATGCATGGAGATGGATGGCTATATATACACCTACCCACACATATATAAAACATATGTTAGTCCTGTTTTAAGGATCTGCCAAACTTTCTTGGTAAGACTTGCCAATTGAAATCATGTGACAGGATGACAGTTCTCTTCTCTGGGAGAAGTCCAGACTTCCAGTGTCTAGGACAGAAATAATATAGACCAAAAAACATATATAGCTGATGACGGATAATTTTTGGCTCCTAAAATGTGAAGTTTGGTTGTCTTATTGGGAGAGTATGAAAATCATTAGGCCAGAAATTATTTTTATTTCTACTCAGCTGAAAGAAGTTTTCCTTCCTGTATTTTCATGTGCAGGCATACTGCAAAGGCAATTTGTCTGGTCAATATGGGCTTATACTAAACTTTATCACTCAATGATTGCATGAGATCTTTTGCCAGTGTAGCTGCCTTATTTTTATTGGCATAGAAAGTATGTGTCCAAATACACCAATTATAGATGCTTTCCTGCTACCAGTAGTGTGGGGATGTTTTCACTCTCATGTAGAACTGATTCTGAGGAGATTACAAAGATTCAAGTCATTGCATTTTGTAAAGGAGGTAATAGGAATGGCTTCAGCTGCAAACAAGAAAAAAAATCAACCCTCAGTGGCTTAGATGAATTGGGGTTCAGAGGCTCAATGACATCAAGCCTTCTATAATTGCAGTTCCTTTGGCCTTAACATCAAAGTCAAAGATGACTGAGGCACAAACATACTCCAACTCACTTCTCCAAGGAGAAGTATCCAAATGCAGAGGCAAGAAATGTTCTAGATAAGTTTCTTTTTCTATAATGTCCTCTTTTAAGGAGTAAAAAACTTTCCTTGAACAGACTTCTCTTTACATCTCACTGGCTACAAATTGGTCCCATAAGAGTTCTTCAACTAGTAAGTAGAGTTAGTTTTCCTGAGAACTAGAGATCCCTGTCTGATTTCTGAATATCAGTGTTAACATTATTGTATAGTACTGAGAATTGAGCCCATTGTCTACACTGAGGTACAGCTCAATCTCTTTTCTTAATTTGTTTTTCAGACAGGGTCTCATGACATCTGTAAATTACCCAGCTCAGGCCCAAACTTGTTCTCCTCCTGCCTCAAACTTCCAGAGTGTTGGGCTTGTAAATGTGGGCCACCATTTCCTGCTCACACATTATTTTTTGATCAAGTTTAATTACTCTTCACCTTGTAAGGTAAGTCTCTGAGGTGTAAGGTGTTTTGAAAATAGTATCTAGGAAGCTATGAGTGGCAGCGCATTAATGTAATCCCAGCAATTGGGAGGCTCAGGTGGGAAGATGGTATGTTCAAAACCAGTCTCTCCTACATCATGAGTTCAAAACCATCTTGGGCTGTATAGGGAGACCCTATTGAAAGAAAGAAAGAAGAGAGAGAGAGAGAGAGAGAGAGAGAGAGAGAGAGAGAGAGAGAGAAAGAGAAGGAAAGAAAGAAGGAAAGAGGGCCAGAGGGTTAGCTCAGTGGTTCTGGCACCTGCCTCGCAAGCACGAGGTGCTGAGTTCAATCCCCAGTAACAACATACAATGCTGGGCATGGAGACTCACGCCCACCAACAATCAATACCACATACCACAGTGCTGGGCATGGTGGCTCACGCCTGTCATCCCAGCACTCGGGAAGCAGAGGCAGGAGGATTGCTGAGTTCGAGGCTTGCCTGGGCTACATAGTGAGCTCAGGGTCAGCCTGAACGATAAAGCGAGACCCTGTCTCAAAAAAAAAAAAGAAAGAAGGAAAGAAAGAGAAAAGGAAGAAAGAAAAAAAGAAATAAAGGTAGAAAAAAAGAAAATAATCTGTGAGTCTGTGACTAATGGCACAGAAAGAAGCCCCACCCCCTTCCTTGGGGAATTCTAAAGAAGATAATATTCAGAATGGAAAGTAATGTGACAATAAGTTTCTCAAGGTGGCTGCTAAGGAGAACCTTTTCTCACAGTGAATACGGTTTGAGTGGGTCCTTGAAGGGTTCATATATTGGGGCCTTAACCCTCAGTGAGGCAGTTTTGGGAAGTGATGTGAAAATGCTAAGAGGTAAGGTCTCATGGGAGATAATGAGGTCATCAAGTACACTGCCTTTGAAGGAATTAATGTAGTCCTTATTAGACTGTGACTAGTTCTCAAAAAATGGTTGTTATGCAAAAAGAAAGACTTACCCTTTTCCTCTATGGCCTCCTGTCTTGCCTTGTGATACACTCCTGTCCTTGTGATGTTTTACTAGTCACCTTTCCATTGTTGACACTAAATGCCTGACACAAGTTAAAGGAGAAGTTTACTTTGGCTCACAGTTTCAGAAGTTCAGTCCATGGTCAGCTGGCTCCAGGCAGAAACATCATGACAAAAGGGCATTATGGAGGAAAATTGCCCATTTCACAAGAGTCAGAAAGCAGAATGAGAAGAAAGAACCAGAGAAGGGAGGTCCAAGAACCAGACAGTTCCCAAGGTCATACTCTCATGACCAACAAAGATGTGCCCAGAAATATGCTTTACTTATCTCTTAGCTAATCCTGAATTGTTGTTCATGCTAAGGCAAACAGGATCACTTTCAGTAATCCTACCACTACCTATCCCTGGAAATTATGTAAATACCATCAAATCCTCAAAACTATGATGGAATAGACTGGATCCAAATTAAAGATACAGGAATTACCACAATGTCCCTCATAGCCTAATCATAAATATACTTGTTATTGTCCACCTTCATTAAGCAGTCCCTTCACATATCTTTACTGCCTATCATAGTGTCCGTTAAATTTGAATAAACTGCCAATATTTTTAATAAAAGTATTGCCTGCTTAATATTTAAAAATACAAAAATGTTGGGCCGGAGATGTAGCTCAGTGGTTCCAGTGCCTGCCTCACAAGCACAAGGTCCTGAGTTCGATCCTGGTAACAACATACAATGCTGGGTGTGGTGACTCACACCCACCATCAATCAATACCACATACCACAGTGCCAGGCATGGTGGCTCATGCCTATAATCCCAGCACTCGGGAGGCAGAGACAGGGGGATTGCTGAGTTTGAGGCTTGTCTGGGCTACATAGTAAGCTCAAGGCCAGCCTGAACTACAAAGTGAGACCCTGTCTCAAAAAAAAAAAAAAATGTTATTACTAACAAAGGGAAAAAATCTTATCTTACCAGAAAGTTATTATTAAAACTTAATAATAACCAGCCATTATTAAAATTTAATCCGTTATTATTATCACTATTGTATACCTGTGTATACTACACACAATTCTTTCTTTTTTTGAGATAGTCTTGCTTTGTAGTTCAGGATGGCCCTGAGCTCACATGTAGACCAGGCTAGCATTGAACTCACAGCAATCCTTCTGCCTCTTCTGCCTCCCCAGGCCTGGGATTACAGGTGTGAGCCACCACACCCAACATTATGCTGTGTGATTACCAGGAACTGAATTTGGGATCTTGTACCTGCAAGGCAGACGCCATTAATCACTGAGCTAAATCCAGGCCATACACACAAAATTGTGTGTGTGTGGGGCCAGAGGGTTAGCTTAGTGGTTCTGGCACCTGCCTCGCAAGCTCAAGGTCCTGAGTTCGATCCTGGTAACCACATAGAATGCTGGGCGTGGTGGATCACACCTATAATCCCAGCACTCTGGGAGGCAGAGACAGGAGGATTGCTGAGTTTGCAGCTTGCCTGGGCTACAGAGTGAGCGCAGGGCCAGCCTGAACTACAAAGCGAGACCCTGTCTCAAAAAAAAAATATATATATATAACTGCAGTTTGGAAAAGTTAAATTTCTAGTGAAATGGAGCGTGCAAAAAATAGTGTATCAAATGTCTACAAGGGCCGGAGATTTAGCTCAGTGGTTCTGACGCCTGCCTTACAAGCGCAAGGTCCTGAGTTCGATCTTGATCTCAGTAACCACATACAATGCTGGGTGTGGTGACTCACGCCCACCAACAATCAATACCACATACCACAGTGCCAGGCGTGGTGGCTCACACCTGTAATCCCAGCACTCAGGAGGCACAGACAGGAGGATTGCTGAGTTCCAGGCTTGCCAGGGCTACATAGTGACCTCAGGGCCAGCCTGAACTACAAAGTGAGACCCTGTCTCAAAATAAAAATTGTGTGTGTGTATAAATTATATATATGTATAATAAATATATAAAAGTTTATTATATTTATATATATTTATATATATAAATTTTGTGTATATATATATTATTTTATTTAAGAGAAATACCTAGTCAAATTTAAATGTGGAAAAATATAGATGTGTGAAACAAAAAGGAGAAAGGAAAGGAAGAAAAATAAAAACATTATAGAAATACTGCTTCTATTTTCCAATATGCACCAAATATTTATTTATAGTTGTGGTAAAGTTATTTAAACTTGTATTTTAAGCATAATTGACAAACAAAGTTCATTTGTCTTAGATGACAGATAATATCTACCACTGGATGGTTTATTACTCTTTCCCAATTAAAAAAATGACTCAGGTAATCAATATGAATTTTAAAGATGTGGAAACTCATAACTCAAGTTGCTTAGCAATGAAAAACACCATGAGACTGTTGCATGTAGTTCGATTTTATTCACGGAAGTAAAAGGTCTACAATACTTCTTCTAGTGTAGCTTATAACTCTATAAATAGTTTAGCCAATTTTTATTTTAAGTATTTTAAATCATCTGTTATGGCTCAAAGGTTTATGCCTCCACCAGTTCACATGCTGAAATCTTACATCCAAATTTGATAGTATTAGGAGGCAGAACATTTGTGCAGTGATTAGGCTGTGAAGACAGCACCTGTTTAAAGAAGGCCCTGGAGAGCAGCATCTGAGGACACAGCAAGAGCTGCCTTCCTGGACCAGGAAGTGAGACTTCTTCAGACACTGAATCTTGCAGAGCCTTGACCTTTGGCCTCACAGCCTCCAAAACTGTAGGATATGAATTTCTGTCCCTTACAATATGCCACCACCTATGTTATTTTGTTACAGCACTCTGAGCAGACCCAGAGAGTATACATTTCCAAAAGACAAATGTAGTACAAACCAAACACCTTCTCTATTTTTCCCAGTGGATCCTCTTTGTCCTTCTCTCCAGAGATAAACACTTTCAATTCCTTTAACTTTCTTTTCTATACTTTTCTGTCATGATTATCACCTTAGTGTCATTTTTAGTTGTTGGTTTTAGATATTTTCTCATTCTAACTCTAAAAGATGAGTTGTACAGTTTAACAAACCAGTACATTTGTGAGGTTAGGAGAATATGGGAGCAGTGCTATGATCAAGGGTTCTTTGAATCAAATGCAAACAGTCCTGCTTATATATCTGTCATAATTAATAAACAAGCAAAGTCCCTTCCATAGCTTAAATGTGTCAACACCTATGAAGTGCCCTTGTAAGCAAAAATATCTTTTGGAATGAGTAGGTCATTTTCACAGAACTGAATCAAAACAGTGTAAATCAGGAACTGATCATCCAGAATCGCATTCTGGATATTTGTTTCGGCTTCTGGCTTTGCCAAGAGCCTGTGAGAGATCTGGATGGAGTTTACCAATGGACTTCCTGGTGAGTGGGAGCCACATTTCTGCCCTCTCCCACATTGCATCCCTAAAATATCTCCTCCAGTATTTTCTAGCACATTTGTTGTGGTAGAATTCCAGGATCCTGATGGCTCAGATTTTTAAAAAATCATTGCAAAAGATTTCATTCATTTCCTAAACCCCTCATGAAATGGGTTTCAAAATTGCATATATTCTCAAATAACAGCTACAAAATTTCCAGATCCTCTTACTATAAGGTTATTTCTTTATGGTGCAAGTTGAAATTCAAGGCAAGGCACATGATTTTTCAAAGCAGTAAGTAAAGATTCAAGGCAATAATAAAAAAATAAGAAATTTATCCACATTCATCTCAAAATTATCTTGTGTCCTGAGGATCTCATGTATGAAGCTTCTATATCCTATGCTATCTATAATCCTACTGTTTTACTCTATTTAGTGAAGTTATATGGAAATAGCTCATATGTACTACTTCCATGCACCAGGAAGTATTCAAAGTGATTTTCACATATTAATCATTAACTTTTGTATTATGTCTATTTAGAAACTGAGGCACAATATTCCACGTTCCCTAAGACTGTACTGGGAGGAAAAAGCAAAACTAAGATCCAGGCCTAGATCAAAATGGTGAATCATACATAAAAATGGCTTTCAAAAATTCTAATTTGCTATACACATTTATCAAATTTTATGATTTTATAGTTTCCTGAGTGGGAGGGGAAGCAGAGGAGAGCTACTAAAAAAAAAAGAATCAAACACTATAATGCTGCATTATCTTTTGAAAATCTTTCTCTATCCTCCTGTGTACCAAACACTGTACTCTTACCCAGATATACACAGACCTGGCTGTTTCAAAAGTGTATCTGAACTCAAAGTCTCTGATGATTAGAGGTAAAAGAAATGGGAGACCTTAATCTAAACAAAATAATTTGAGTTGAACACAAAACTCAAAGTAACTGTACAACCTAGAAACGCTCCCTGAATGGCTAAATCTTTGGATTATTATACTATTTGGAAGAGTACGGGGTTCTGTTAATAGGATAGACTTCGTGCAACATATGTTAAGAAAAAAAATTGGAAGCACTTAAAAAATGCAAGATTGGAAGCTCAATCTTGCAAAAAAAAAAAAAGGGAAAGAATCCTTAAAATATTTTGGAGCTTTTATAAAAAAGTCAATATTAAAATTAGTACAGAACATAGAAAAAGGGCTTTATGAGTTCAGTGACTGTTGTTTTTCTAAATGTCAGCATGGAAACCCAAACAAAGAGAGGTGAGTTGGGGCCTGGAAAGACTGACTGGGGAAGCTGAGTGTTAGTGTGTGACGGGCTTGGTGGCAACCAAAAGTTGTCAAGTGTGCAGTGACAAAGTATTTCCTGGAATCAAGGACTGCTTTCAGACATAAAACACGGATGACGGTGAGGAGTCATGGGCTTTAGACTAAGAGGAGATCAATATGTGGCATTAGAACCGATGGCTTCAGTTTTCAGACAGAGCTCTTGGCATTTGGAAACCACTCAGAGATATTTTGAGCTGAGCTTTATACGAAGGTGACCATGTGTACAGCACAGGAAAATAACAAGTTTCAAATACACCTTTGTGCTTTGCTTTTTTTTTGCTAGCATGGAAAATAACCAATTTTTAAAGCATAAATTGCCTCTTGCTTTTATTTAGACTTCATCATAACTTTAGTGTCACCCTGACATCTGAGCATTGTTTTTTGGTTTTGTTTTTTTGTACCAGGGATTGAACTCATGATCTTGCCTTTGCTCACAGGTGCCAGAACCACTTAGCTAAATCCCCAGCCTGAACATTGATTTGTCTACACCTACTATAAGAGTTTGTGAGAAATTTTTTATGTTGTTGCTTTTACACCCTAATCAAACTTAGGTATTGTCAACATGAATTTTCCCTAGAGTGGCTACTAGTTCTGATAGAAGGAAACAAAATGTAAGCGAGAGAGAAAGAGACAGACAGACAGACAGAGACAGAGACAGACAGAAAGAGACAGAGAGAGACAGAGGAAGCATACCTATACACTATGCACACTAACATATATATTTAGTTATTATACTCATAAATGAATATGGTGTTTGACCAATTTACTACACTACAAACTAAATAAGAAACCCTGTCTGCAAAAACCAGAAACTTGCCCAGACTCACCCGGTGTACTCTCTCTAGAACATTTTTCTTCCACAGAATAAGAAAAGTACCTCAACCTAAAAGTATCTAAACCACCAGTTTAAATAGAGTTGTGACTCTCTAGAGCTTCTAATGTTTCTGGCTCACACCTTACCTTTTATGGGAGCAATTAAGTGTTTTTGTTGAAAAGTCTTTCCTTTCTAATTAAACAGAGATGGGCTGAGTCAACAATAGAGTTCTGGAAGCAGACAAACCGAAATGTCAATAAGCTATTGAAGACACACTCTGTTCGAAGATATTAGGAGGCTGCATTGATCGTGAATTCTTAAGAACAGAAAAAGATGTTTGGAGTAGAAAACAGGCCTCTGGGGGGAGCCAGGGAAATTCCTGCTTAGCCTCAGTATGATTCTTTCCCCTCTCAAACACATCCAAAGCTTGCCAGATTTTCCAGGACAAGGAGGAAGATCCCACATTCCTCTAGAGGCGAGGCGTATTTTTTCGATAATTTTAGGTTGAAGTACTGTTCTTATTTTGCCACTTTTCCGTGAGGATAATATGCATCTGGCTCACTATGAGCCCCACCAACACCCTATCATTCTGAGATGAATGGCCTCTTAATTCCTTGATTTTCGCATCATTACTAACCTTCACCTCCACTCTATTTCAGTTATACTCTGTTGACACCATGTTATTACCCTGTACTCCATATTTTAAATTTTTGTTTCAAATAGCCTGCTGACCACAGCTCTCTGGTAGGACCTCAAGGACTCATCCAAGCATCTGGTCAACTTATTCTTCCTTGTGCTTCTTTCAAGAAAGTCTTAGCATTTATCTCTTCAATCACGTCCTTGTCAATTCTCACATTTGGTAGCCTTATTAGCCTTTACCACCGCCGCCTACCAGAATCTCTGCACACAATCTAGCCATGCTCTTCCTTTGTGCTTATTTGGGATCAGGGCTTTCCATGTCCTCTCTTTCATCTGCACCTGGGCTGCAGTGCTGTCTGGAACTCCTCTCAGCTCATTTATAGGTTGTCCACTTTCTTCAAATCTAGGCCAGTTAAGTGAACTCTTTTCTCATCCTTTTTCCTTTCCTTTCCTTTCCAATTAGTTTCCTTCTTTCTTCCTTTTAGACAAAAGTAGAAACTGTTCTTCAAGAAAATGTCTTCAACTGAATGTTTCTAAATCTATAAAGTTAATAGTATCCAAGAATTTGTCTTTACTTTTCTTTTACTCTAATAAAGCTGGTTGTATCTTCCTTCTATTTAAAGGAGACACTTAAGATATGTTTTACACACTTTTATTGTCCCCATTCCTGGTGCCTTTTTATTTCCATGCAAAAACATGGAATCTTCTTCTGTTTTAAAATGAAAACCTTTTTCACTCCCAAGAACAATAAAATCAACTATGTTTTTACTGAGTTGCTCAAATCAGAAGGTTGGGAATCATTTTTTCTTCTTCCTTATTACTTAGGAGGTTTTTAATTTATCCTCTATGCAAGACTATCCTGTATGCAACTGATAAGCAATTTCCACCAAAACTGTTTCCCCCATATCTCTTCACTTAGATTCTAAATCTGTGTTGTCCAATAGAAATATAATGTGAGGGCCGGAGGGTTAGCTCAGTGGTTCCAGTGCTTGCCTCACAAGCGCAAGGTCCTGAGTTCAATCCCCGGTAACCACATACAATGCTGGGCACGGAGTCTCATGCCCACCGGCAATCAATACCACATACCACAGTGCTGGGTGTGGTGGCTCACTCCTGTAATCCCAGCACTCGGGAGGCAGAGACAGGAGGATTGCTGAGTTCCAGGCTTGCCTAGACTACATAGTGAGCTCAGAGCCAGCCTGAACTACAAAGCGAGACCCTGTCTCAAAAAAGGAAAAAAAAAGAAATATAATGTGAGCCAATATATGTAAAATTTAAAATTACCTGAGCCACAAAAATTAAAAAGAAAACAAAATTCATTTTAATAATACATTTCATTTAATCCACATACCAAAAATACTGTCGTTTCAACATATAGTCATTATAAAAAATATAAATGAGAGGGCCGGGGATTTAGTTTCTGCCTGGCAAGCACAAGATCCCAAGATCGATCCCCAGTAATCACATACCACAATGCCAAGCATGGTGGCTCACATCTGTAACCCCAGGACTTAGAAGGCAGAGGCAGAAGCATTGCTGTGAGTTTGAGGTTTGCCTGGGCTACATAGTCAGCTCAGGCCCAGCCTGAACTACAAAGTGAGACTCTGTCTCAAAAAAAAAAAAAAATTGATCATAGTGGCATCTTATTTTTTAGTCAGGAGTGACATGAAATATGGTTAGGGTTAAAACTAAAATGTCCCCTGAAGTGTCATGTGCTCAGAGGGTGTCTGGACATGGGGGTGGTGTACTCAGTGGAGAAATGAGCTGGGAGGATGTGTTCCGCTGCATGGCTCCTCCCTTGGCTCTCTGCCTCCTGGATGCCTTGGGCTGTACAGCTTTCCCTCGACATGCTTTCTTAGAGCTAGCTGACCATGAGCTGAGACCATGAACCAAAGTAAAAATCTCTGACTTCATGGGGTCACATTTTATCCCAGCAATGGGAAAGTGGCTGGGGCAAATATAATCAT
Organism: Thryonomys swinderianus; assembly: GCA_004025085.1. Lineage (NCBI taxonomy): Eukaryota > Metazoa > Chordata > Mammalia > Rodentia > Thryonomyidae > Thryonomys > Thryonomys swinderianus. The sequence continues at coordinate 58,755 of PVIC010005052.1, forward strand.
TTGGGAGAATGGTTAGCATTTATATCCTGTCTTAACTTTTAAAACATGTTGTTATAGAGTAACAAAATTTAGAACCGAATTACAGCAGCTTGGAGGTACAACCTTCTGAAGCTAATTCTCTGAATCCAAGGAAAAACTGTGTAATTATTTTCCTTTTAATTTTGACTAGTCAAAAGAGAGTAGCAGAAAAAATGTTGAGAAAGAATATTTGATTATGATTGAATTGCCTTTGTTTCCCTTTGGGTGATAAGTAAACAACAAAAAAGTTGCACATCTTTCCTTTATTTAGAATTAATAAAAAAGACAATCACTGGCTGCCAACTAGCTTGTTTGCACCCAGCCTTGTTGGCAGGGCCTAAAGACTCTATCTTACATTAGAAAATTAACAACACTGCTTTCATAAAAGTTTGCCTGTCTGGGTCACATGGACAATATATGTCACATGCTAACTTTTGTACCAGAAAGAATCATGAGAATCATTTCTTCTTCTTCTTCCTCTTCTTCTCCTTCTTCTTCTTCTTCTTCTTCTTCTTCTTCTTCTTCTTCTTCTTCTTCTTCTTCTTCTTCTTCTTCTTCTTCTTCTTCTTCTTCTTCTTCTTCTTTCTTCTTCTTCTTTTCCTTCTTCTTTTCTTCTTCTTCTCCTTTCTTCTTTCTTCTTCTTCCTCTTCTTCTTTTCTCCTTCTTCTTCCTTCTTCTCTTCTTCCTCTTCTTCTTTTCTCTTTCTTCTTCCTTCTCTTCTTCTTCCTCTTCCTCTTCTTGTTATTCTTCTTGCTTCTTTCTTCTTCTTCTTCTTCTTCTTCTTCTTCTTCTTCTTCTTCTTCTTCTTCTTCTTCTTCTTCTTCTT
>PVIC010005053.1:0-34703 GCA_004025085.1 Thryonomys swinderianus
AACAACAACAACAACAAGAAACCAAAAGGTCACACTGCCGTAAACAAACACCGCGGTAGTGTGAGTTCTGTAACCCTCTCAAGAACATCCCAGAACGGAAACAGCTGGGTCCAACGGAACCTCTGGCTTTGGCCTGGGGCTTCCGCTCACGTCCGCAGTGGTCGCATCGGTCTACACCCGCTCCCCGGCGGGGCGAGGCCTTCCCACGGAGAGTTCGCTCAGAACGGAAGTTACAGACTTCCAGGACTTGATCAGGCCTGGCGCGGGGCGGACAGCTCGGGAGGCTGGGTCCCACCCTGGGGAGGACAGCACCTGACTCCGTCTCTGCAGGGTCCCGCTCTGTGTCCCACGCGGGCCTTGGACACCGAGTGATCCTCCTCTCAGCCTCCCTGGTGATGGCATCACAAGTGTGCACCAGCCCCTGTCTCACACAGGGAGATACACAGTCTGTTGTGCTGTTCGTGAGGTGCATTCCATGTGGGTGCACTCTAATATACATTATTTTCACATTCATCCATGAGAATTTGTATCTGTACATGACATCTCTTTTCCCGTTTCCCTTCCCTTCCTCCTGCCCTTCCATTCCCATATACATAAACTTTGTTTCCATTTTTTTCTTTTTACCTTCAAGTATTTTCTCATTGCAGCATTTATATTTAAATGGTCCAAGGAAAGAAATGAATCCATGTGTAGCACGGCTCTCGGGAGGCTGAAGCAGGAGGATTAACTCAAGCTCCAGGCCAGCCTGGGCCACATAGCTAGACCCCTTCTTAAAAAACAAAAACAAAGAGGACTGGGTATTTAGCTCAAGTGGTACCGCACCTACCTTGGAAGCACAAGGGCCTAGGTTCGATCCCTGGTACCACCAAAACAAAAACAAAGTAAGGGGAAAAAATGATATAATGATAGGACCACGGACCACATGCAAGCCAGACAGAAGGGTGCCCAGAGCCTCCTCGGCCCTCTGCTCCGTGGGTGGGAGCAAGGAACGGATTCTCCGGCCCTGACCGCCCTCCCTTCCCGGGAACCGGAACCGGGGCCGGGCGGGCAGGAAAAGGCTGCGGATAAAGCACGGAGGAAAGCGGCCCATTGCCCAGACCAGGCCGGGGAGAGCGGGGCGCGGGAGGGGTGGGCTTACCCTATCACGGCGATCCCCCCGCCCGGCCGGAAGGTCCCGACCCCAGGCTGCGATCCCCCGCAGCCACGGAGGCCGGGCCCCGGTGCGCCCAGAGGGCCTCGCCAGCCCCCTCCCGGGCCCTCGTCCTCCAGGCCGCCAGGGTTTAAGGCCACTCACGTCCTTTCCGGCCCGGCACGGGCGCGAGGGGGGCGCAGCGCCCCCTGCCGGCTCCCCGAGGCAGGCCCGGCAGCCACGGCCCCCAGCCGGGCTCGGTGTCCGGACGCACAGCTCGCGGGCGCCTCCCTGCGGCCACGACCTGCCCACCGGCTCTCCCTGGAGAGAGCTCCTCTCCCGACAGGGCTCTGCTCTGGGGTGGGCTCTAGGCCCCGGGATGGAGTCTCCAGCCGTGTTCTCTGGAGAGACCTACGATGAACTCTGTTTCCTCCTGGCTCTCTCCTCCTCTGTCCTCCACCAGGCTTTGAGGTGGAGCAGGGGCCAGCGCTCTGGGAAGCTGAAGCAGCAGGCACAAGTTAGCCAGCCAGGGCAGCTTGGTCCCTTGGGTATAGAATTGGGTTAAGGCTTCCAGGACACCTACGGCACTCTTCCGGGCCTGGGTTCGATTCCTCTGCAAGTTTTTAGTGCGAGGCCTCAGATACTAGTGCACCCTGTACCCCAGAACCACACTGCCTGCCCTGAACTTCACAAAATTATCCTTTACATTTGAATATATATATACTACAGTTACCATTCTTACTTTTTGTGATTTTTCTGTTCCAAAACTTATCCCTCATTCTTTTTTTCCTCTCTTCCAAATCTAGGGATTAAATATAGGTCCTCGCACTGACCCATACCCCCCCCTTTTTCTGAGCCAGCATCTTGCTGTGCTGTTGAGTCCGCTATGTCACCCAGGCTTCAACTAACAGCAGTCCTCCTGCCTCAGCCTCCAGAGTGCTGGGGTCACAGGTGTGCACACCATACCCGGCCCCCACCTCTTTTTTATATTTTTTTCTTGTGAAACAAGGTCTCACTAAGTCACTAAGTTGTATAGGGTGGCCTCAAATTCTCCTGTTTCAGCCTCCCAGACTTCTAGGAATATAAGTTTCTTTATAAAAAGATGTCCTCTTTTTTCAATTACAGCTTTTATTTTTTTCTATTTTACCATGCCTGCTGTAATGTTCTATTTCCTTTTTTTAAAATACCCCTTTCTTTTGGAATCCGGAAGTCTTCAGATTAGGTTTTGACTTTTTTTTGGTCTCTTCTTCCATGTACTATACATGTTTGCATTTTTATTTTATGATTCAGTACCCCAAACCCTCTCAGCTTTTTACATCTCTCAGTTTCCTCCAAAATGTTGCAATTATGGGACTGAGAGTCCCTGATTGACTGGCATGAATTGTGTTTTCTTCCCAAACCGACACCGACAGCATTGTCTTTAAGTTTTCCGGCTTCCTCTCCTGACTGTAAACCAGTCACCTTTAGCAGTAGGGAGCATTTCATTTGCATCTAATCATCTGCCCACTTCCCGTTAAATCTTCATGATTTAAATTATTTTCTCTGATTTTTAAAAAAGGAATTCCTTACTCTTAGAGACTTGAAATCAACACGCTCCCCTTAATTCTGATTGCTCTCAAAGCCCATCCGATCCTCTCTTGGGTCCTCCAGATCTGATTTCGCTCCTGCTGTGTTACCTCGTGTGGTGTCAGCAAGAGCCTGCAGAAGTGACAGGCTGGGGACAGCCCCTCGCTGGAGCTGAAATTAACATCGCTTCGTAAAAATACACTTCAAAGACCACGGTGAAATGCAAAAGGAAAGGCAAGATTTTAAAAATATGCCTCCTCTGTCAAAACAGACTCAGATGGTAGCGGACCGACAGATGGAGAGCCAGGGCGGGGAGAGGAGAATTAGCCAAACCCACCGCTGTGCGCAGGGCTGGCGGAACCAAGCTCCTCGCTCCGGGGTTTGAACAATGGACGATTTTACAGGCTGTTGTATTTCAGTGCTTCTCATTAAGAGCTAATGAGATGTCTGTTTTATTCCACGTCTAATTTTTCAAATGCCTAAGCATTCCCCCAAATCCATCCGCGGCTCACACTGGCTGAAGCAGGCATCAGACGAGTTGCAGGTTCATAGGCGTTCTATGTCCCGTTGTATGCACCACTGCCAGGGGGAAGATGGTCCCCAAATGTGGAGGCAGAAATGTCTATGGGGCTTCAGCAGAGAGATCAGTCTTCCCGTGTGTCACAACCCATTTCTCATGGCGGAAGGGCGGGCTCTCATTTTATAGATCACTATTATTTTGCAGCATGTGAGACTCAAGTCACGGCCTCATGCCTGCTGTATCAGTGAGCTACAACTCCTATTTTAAAATTAAAAATAACATGAGAGATGTAGCTGAGTGGTGTAGCATCTACCTGGCAAGCACAGGGTCCTGAGTTCAATCCCTGGTACTGAGGGGAAAAAAAAGAATCACCTTACAGTCAGAAGTAAAGAGGTGTGTGTGTGTTATGTGTATATGTGCACATGTGCATGTATGTATTCTAAAATTCCAAGGTGCAGCACATGTCTGTGATCTCAGTACCTGGGAGGCTGAGGCAGGAGGATCTCTGAGAGTTGGAGGCCAACGTGGGGTTTCTTAGTGAGTTCTAAAACAAAACAAAACAAAAAAATAAAGTGAAATTCCAAGGTAAGTGAGCAACACAACAGAGCTCCCCCCCCCCCTTTGGAGACAGGGTCTCGCTTTGTAGTTCAGGCTGGCCCTGAGCTCACTATGTAGCCCAGGCAAGCATCGAAGTCCAAGCAATCCTCCTGCCTCTGCCTCCCAAGTGCTGGGATTACAGGCGGCGAGCCACCATGCCAACATTGTATATGTAGAACCGGAGATCGAACTCAGGACCTTGCGCTTGCCACGCAGATGGCAGAACCACTGAGCTAGATCACTGCCCCGATGCAACAGGACTTTTGAGTAGTAACGCATGGGGACAGAAAATACTGCTGTCCTGTTGACACACACAGCCAGGGCCCTGTGTCCCGGTTCCTCCCTGTCGCCCTTCACCAGCTCCAGGTGGACTTTCCCTTGTGCCTCCCGAGTTACCTGCTGCCTGTGTGCACCCGGACGACCTCAGGGTCACGTGCAACCGTCCCCTCCATTCCGGTTGCCAAGTGGCACCGCCTGACTTCCTGCAGACGGCTCCTCCCCGGCCTCCCCGCCTGGCCTCTTAGCAGGCGTCACTTGGGACTGCCCAGGAGAGCTCTCCAAGAGCACTGGCTGCATCACGAAGGAGCCGGGAGAAGCCGTCACGATGTCACCATCGAGTGTCCGTGATGGGGACACTGAGGTCAGCAGTGCTCGGCTCCCGGGAGACCCTGGTGAAGAGTGGACGCGGTGAAAGGCTGCCGTCATCAGGAGTCCCATGTGCAGGGCCCTCGGCAGCCAAGGTGTGGCGACTTCCACTCAAAATAAACAAGAAGAGGCCTGCTTCAGGTGCACTCCTGAGGCCGAGGCAGGAGGGTCACTGCAAGTTTGAGACCAGCCTGATGTACACAGTGTGAACCACACAGCAAGATCCTGACTAAACAAACAAAAAACCCAAAAACAAAACGAAAATGTCTGGAGCTGTAGCAGAATGCAAAGGTCCAAGGTTCGCTCCCCAGTGCCTGTACACAGACACAGACACACACACCCCAAAACAAAATGAAATTGGATCCTGGGTCTTGCTTTTGGAAGGAAAGCCGCCCACTAGGACGTCAAATGGGGGCATCCGGCAGAGGGGCTGTGAGAGTCCATCCAGCAACACCATACCCCAGGGCTGGGTCTCCCCAGAACATTCCCCCTCCCCCGTCACCCCGCCTCTGGGGAAAAGCCGGGCGGGCTTGGCTCCGATTGCTGGGTGGGGCTTTGACATCCTCAGATTGGACTGCAGAGGATGGACGGGCCACCGCCCTGGTGTGACAGCCCTGCGGCCCTGGAAGGAGCAGAAGCAGGAGCGACCCCCAGTCCTCCAGGCTCCCCGGACAGCATATCAGCAACAGGAGGCTGAGGCAGGTGGGTGATAAGTTGGGACCTATCCTTGGCCATTTATCGACTTGGAGAATCTATCTCCAAAGATTAAAAAGGTTGGGGAGGCAGGTCAATGCGAAGGCCTTGAGTTCCACCTCGGTTACCTAAACAAACAAATCAACCTTCCTGGACTTACAAGATCAGTCTCGTGGTCTCAAATTGGAAACTAAAGTGTCTGCTTTCCTTCTCACGAGTCCTCTTAAAGATCAAAGATTCTGAAAACCTGTGTGACACTACCGGTTATCTTTTCATTGATATACCTGTCGGAGGCATCTGTGTATTGTACACACCTCTCACTGCGGAAGAGAAGCTCCTGACCCAACACAGCGAGCAGGGTGTCCTTGAGTCTCCGCCCAGGCAGCACGGGGGGCGGGGCCGAGAGACGGAACTTGGATCAGAAAGGCAGAGAATTAACCCAGGCATAGTGACACACACCTGTAACCCAGCTCTCAGGAGGCCGAGGCAGGAGAGTCTCTTGAGAGTTCAGGGCCATCCTGCGCTACACGAGAAGGAAGGGAAGGAAAGAGGAAGAGAGAAAGAGAGCGAGAGGGCCTGATTCTAAACAAACCAAATGGTAAAGCTTTGGGCACTAAGTCCCCAGCCCCGCGGGTGCTCTCCCGCCTTGCAGGACCTCATAGCCAGGGGCAGTCGCATTTCTGTTTGCTGGAGGTGTGGGGTGCTCCACACAAGGCCAGGCACAGTGCCACCTGCAGCGCAGCTCAGGGTAAGACCGGGGTGCCCAGGGCCACACCCGGGTGTCTGCTGAGTCCCAGCACACCCCGCCTTGCACAGAGCCCGGAGGAGGGGCTGTTGCAGAGCTGGTGTCAGAATCAAGGGGCTGGACGACAGAAGCTGCCCCCTGCCTCAGAAATGGGGTCTCACAGCGGAGGGGGCCACAGCGTCGCGCCAGTACCGGTCAGAGCCGGTCACTGCTCTGCTTTGGTTTTGAGACGGGGTCTTGCTCCGTTGTCCAGGCTGGCCTCGACCTGGTGGTGACCGTCCTGCCTCGGCCTCCCGAGTGCTGGGATGATAGGCGTGCGCCACCTACATCTGGCTGATCCCGGTTATTTATCATCTGCGGCAAGAAGCATGGACACCGGTGCATGAAGGATGCATCCTCCGTCCTCGCAGCGGAAGCCGGGGCCCCGAGCCCCCACACCCCGCCCCTCCTGGCCTCCCACTGACCCGGAACGCCTCAAGCCTCTGGAAGGTGGCGCGGAGAAAGGCGCCGCTGAGTTACTGTCGCCTCCCCAGGGCCAGCAGGCGTCACGCAGGCATCACGCAGGGGGCGCGGCGGGGGTGCAGGCGGGGCTGCGCTCGCTCTGTAGCCCAGCTGCTTTCCGGTTCAGCCAGCTCTAGACGGGACCCAGGGCGCAGCCCCGGCCAGGCTCTGAGGCCTGCAGGTGGGAGACTCCGGAGGCCCCCGCGGCCTCTGTGTGATCCAGCTTCTGCCCTCCCCGTGACTCCCGCCATTCAGCTGGGGCGACAGTGAGCAAGACTCAGTTTCATGATGAGCCCGTAGGCTGGCGGAGCAAGGGGACCCACACCTGTGATCCCAACACTCAGGAGGCTGAGGCAGGAGGATCACTGCAAGTTCAAAGCCAGTCTGGGCTACCAATCCAGGCCTGGTCTCAGAAAAATAAAATACTGAGAGGTTGCATGGGGAGAGCCCTTAGAACCCTGCCGCGTAGATGCTTCCTCAGCCTGATTTGGAGGAAGACTCTCACCCTCCCTGACAGAGCGAAAACACTTCCTCCCATGGTGCTGCCCCCTGGTAGCAGGTGAGCCCTGCCAGGCCGCCGCCCTCCTCCAGGGCTCTGTCCCTGCTCCTGCTTAGCCTGTCGCCTCCCTTTCTCCCGGGCCAGGAGATGAACACAGCACCCTTCACGAGACCTGAGGGTCAGGCTGGGGAGTCCTCTCGCCAGCCTTTGCAAGAATAAGGGGCGAACCATGGCCCCTCTGTCCTGACCGTTCTGTGTTTGGGAAGGGGACACAGAGGCCATTGGGGTACAGTGGAGACCCAGGCAGGGAGGTGCAGGCTTGTAATCACAGTTCTCAGGGGACTGAGGCAGGAGGATCTCCATGAGTTCGAAGCCAGTCCAAGGGACATAGTGAGATATAGAACAGGATGTAGAGGAGCTTGTCCCTCAGGGGCTCCCTGCTTGTGACAGTCGGGACCCTGTGCCATTTGCCACTCTCCTCACCTTCCTGGCTCAGGGGTCAGGTGGGAAGCAGCCTCTCTCCTGCGGCCTGACTCCTGACACCACGGCCTGACATCCGGGCTGTGTCCAGAGTGTGCAGGTGCCCAGCTTCTCCAGGGTGTGGGGAGGGAAGGGGCTGGGGTTGCTCAGCGATCAGACAGCGGCCTCGAATACAGGAGGCCTAGTTGGGTCCCCAGCACCCCAGAAAGTACAGATATAGAAAAAACGGTCTCAGCCGACCTGGTCTTCAGCATTCGCGGCGGGAGGATGGGGAAGAGCCCAAAAGCTGTTTGCTGGCCTTGAGCTTACTATGGATCCCAGGCTGGCTTCCAACTCTTGAGGAAACCCTTCTGCTTCAGCCTCCCAAGTGCTGGGATTATAGGCATGAGCTACTGCGCTGGGCTTCACCCTCTAAAGGCAGAATCACTGAACCACGAAGACAGATAGCAGCACCCCCTCCCAGGCCCCCCAGACTGTTTTTCTTTTCAAGGTACCCCGGTGTTGCTCTCCCCTTTGCTGTGTGACCTTCCACCTACCATAGCACGTGTTTATTTCTATCCCTCTGGGCCTCACACAGCCTGGAGGCAGCTCTCCCAGGAGAGGGATTTTCTCTGCAAGATCCCAGCTTCACCAGAGCCCAACAGGAAGACCGGAAGTCACTTCATTCGCACGGTGCGGTCTGTCCTTCCGGCTGCGGACGGCTGTGAGGCTCGGCAGTCTGCTCCTGGGCCTGGAGGGTGTGTGAGAGGTGGTGCCGGGTGTATCTGTGTGCACATGTGTGTGGTTCTGGAGACAGGGCACAGGATCTGTGCAGAGCCAGACTCACAATTCCAACCTTTTTTTTTTTTCCTAATCTTTGGGCCAGGGTCCCTCCAAGTCACTGAACTGCCCAAACTGGGCTTGAACTTGCAGTCCTCCTGCCTCAGGGTCCCAGAGTGCTGGGATCTAACTCCCTGGCTGTCCTTTGAAGGCTCTTGAAAGACACCTTCTGAGCCAGGCTCACTGCTTCTTCCCCTTTCTCTGGCCGCTCCCTGGAGACTTTCACAATGGGACCGGGCCCACTTTCGGGAAGGCCCTGAGGTCTGTGGGACTAAACTGACGGGGGCTGGGAGAGGTGACTCCGAGAGGCTCTTGTGACCGCCTGGTGCCTGCGGGGAGCAGATGTTGAAAGGACAGGTGGGGGTTCAGGAATGGAGGCGCCCAGAGACAGGAGGCCTCTTTCACAATCTGGCCTGGGGCTGGTCCTGTGATCGCCACGCAAGCAGGAATGTCCCCGGAATTCGCAGGCCTTTCTCCCCCAAGCTGGGAGCTGGCCCAGTGCTCCGAGCTCCAGCCCCAGCCTCCGAGTCATCTCAGATGCTGTGTCTCAGCCTGTGTTCAGCAGCTTGCTGTAAACTGGGCTTCGGGGCTGCAAGAGGAGGTTTCTGAGGTGATCCTGTTTTGGGGCCTGGGGTGGGGAGACAGGGAAGCCAGCCTTTTTTTGGGAGGTTTTTGTTTCACAAAATATCAGAAAACATAAAAAAGAACAACTAGAAGAACATAACACTCATTTATTTTCCAGTTAGAAATCCAGTTGCCTAGTTTATTTTTAAAAAAATCCTAACATTGCCAGGTATGGTAGTGAGAGCTATAATCCTAGCACTCTGGGAGGCTGAGGCAGGAGGGTCACTACAAGTTCCAGACCAGCCTGGGTACACAGTGAAATCCTCTCTCAAAAACAAAACAAAACAAAACAACTAATTCTGATTGCTTTGTACCAAGTAGAGCATTGGCAGACTCGTAGCCTTTGGGTCTGTGCTAAACATACACGGAAGTCCCTAAACAACATGGCGTGACAGCTCTGTGCCTGGCACTTCATGGCTGGGGTTCAGCTCTCTTAGAGAAGAGTAGAGCAGGGGACAGTGCCGAGCGAGCCCACAGCCCGAGCATGCAGGAGGCCGAAGCAGGACTACTACTGTGAATTCGAGACCAGTCTGGAGTACATAACAAGACTGTCTCAAAAAACTGAAAAAAGAAATAATGGTAGAGTCTGGGACTATGGCACAGTTATAGATTTCAAGGTCTTCCCCTCAAACTGCACCTTTTATCCACCCTCTTCCATGTAGCTCAGGCTGGCCTTGAACTCACCTTGTAGCTCAGGCTGGTCTCAGACTGATATCAGTGGACCCCCTGCCTCAGCCTCCCAGGGCTGGATTTCAAAAGCACGTGCTTGCCGGGCGTGGTGGCTCACGCCTGTCATCCCAGCACTCGGGAGGCAGAGACAGGAGGATTGCTGAGTTCAAGGCTTGCCTGGGCTACATAGTGAGCTCAGGGCCAGCCTGAACTACAAGCGAGACCCTGTCTCAAAAAAAAAAGCACATGCTCTGTGCCTGGCTCAAGGCCCTGGGACCAGGGTCCTGTGGTGGCCGTCACGGTGTGGTGAGTCAAGTGACCACTGTGCACCGGGCAGAGCTGCCAAGGGCACGTGAGCTCCTGTACCGGAAGTCAGCCGTGCCAGCCAGGGAGCAAGGACCCACTCCCTGGCCTGTGGTGCCACACCCCGCACCGGCGGGAGACTCGATTTACAGCAGGCTTTGCAGAGTCCAAATCTGGGTCTCTGCTCCATCCTTATCAGCTGCGTGATCGAAATCAGTTGTCCTTCTGAGCCTCCGTTTCCTCCTATTTCCAAAGTGGAGCAAATACCGAGGTCACAGGGCTGGGGGAGGATCCCGGAGATACTGCAGCCCACGCCTGGCCCAGGGCCTGGCCTGTGGAGAGAGAGCCCCTTTCGGACTTATCGTTCAGGCCATCATTGGGCAGATAGGTTGCCGAAATGCAGGGTTCATTCCTTTATGCAGCAACGTTTATTTGCTGGGCATGGCGGTGCACGCCTGCAGGCCCAGCTCTCAAGAGGCAGAGGCAGGAGGATCTCAGGGAATTTGAGGCCAGCCTGGGGTATACAGCAAGACCTTGTCTCAAAAAACAGACCAAACAAACATAAAACATAGTGACTGAGTTGGAGGTGCACTGGGTCTGTCTGTAGAGGCCAGTCTGGGCCACAGCACAGGCTAATGATGTTATAAAAATGCTTAAAATTTCTTTATGGATACAAACTATGTATAGCACAAATTTGACATAACCTATGTCACCCTTGCTCTTTGTTTGGGTGGCTTTCTTCTGAGACAGGGTCTGGCATTGTGGCCCAGACTGGTCTCCTGCTGAAGAGGCTCTTGGCTCAATCTCCTGAGTCCTGGGGTCACAGGCAGCGCCACACCCAGCTGACATGGCTACCCCGCGAGAGAAAGTATTTACTTGGAGCTCGGTTCTCTCTGTCACTTATCAGCTGGGTGACCTTCGTCGGAGAGTGAACCTCTCTGAGCCTCTTTGCTAATCTGTGAAGGGAGAATAATAATAGTGCCCACCTAGCCTGGGCTGTGTGTGGCTCTCAGCAGATAATAAAATGCTTTGAAAATCCTAATCTTCTTGAGGGCTGGAGAAGAAAGAAATTGGATTTCGGTCAGAAGATCAGGATTCCGGCTTGAGGAGACAAAGGGTTCAGATAAGGAAGGTGCGGGAGCTGGGGGCTCGGCGAACCCCGGAGCCAGGTGCCTGCATCCTGCCTGGGCCGGCCTGGGTGTGCTCGGGCTGCCCTGCAGGTGCGCGAGTCGCCACAAGCCCTGGTGCTTCTGAGGAGCCAGATGCGAAGAACCTCAGATCTTGCTCCCTCAGAGTAAGGGGGGATTCAGCACGTCAGATCCGCCTGCCCTAGCCAGGCCCAGCGCCTGTGCTGCGGCCTCCTGAGAGACCTGGGCTGGTCGTCCTGACCCCTTGCTGTCCCCAGAAGAAAGACTCAGCCACATGGCCCTCTACCCTCCCAGAGCTGGCTCTGAGTAAATCCTTTTTTCCATTTTACCAAAAAAGTGGACCCTTTGATTTGGTCAGCAGTGAGCCTGAGCCAGTGGCCACACGTGGCTGGGACACAGAGCCAGTGGCCCCTGAGGGTGGACAATGTCAGAACCACCCACCTGCTCCTAACCTGCGGTCTAACTCTGGAGAGCACCAGCCTAGAATGCCAGCACCGAATGAGGCTGAGGCAGGAGGCAGTCCAGCAAGACTTTGGGTCAAAATAAAACACTGAAGACAGGGTCAGGGAAGTGGCACAGGGATGGAGCACCCATGGGTTCAATTTCCAATAATGAAATGTTTAAAAACTTCCTGTGGCTGGAGATTTAGTTCAGTGGTTCCAGTGCCTGCCGAGCAAGCGCAAAGTCCCTGTTGGTTCAATCCAGGTAACCACATACCACAATGCTGGGTGTGGTGGCTCATGCCTGTAATCCCAGGACTGGGGAGGCAGAGGCAGAAGGATTGCTGAGTTTGGAGCTTACATAGTGAGCTGAAGGTCAGCCTGAACTACAAAGTGAGACCCTGTCTCAAAACACAAAACAAAACAAAAAACCTTCCTGAAGTGATCCAGCCACAGCTGGGTGAGGACCCCACGTGGTTGCCTGTTTCCCAGTGTCCAGTGGCTTCATGGCTGGAGCCCTGTGCTCCGGGCAGGACGCAGAGCAATGAGGTTATCTGGACGTCTGCAGACACCAGCTCAGGTGGAGAGGGCTGCTTGGCCTTTGGCAGTGTGGCCCTCAGTGGCCACCTCAGCTCCCAGGATCAGGGCTCAGCGGCAGACTGCAGCAGTCACAGCCCCAAATGGAGCTGCTCAGGAGGCTGAGCTGGCTCCCAGCCAGCCGGGCCAACACCATAGAACACTGTCTCAAAAGGGACAAGTTTGTGGGTCAGCCAGCATCTGTCTGGACTCTGTATCTATTTAGGGTTTTCCAGGAGAGATGGGGTTGAGGCAGGGTCTCCCTATGTAACCCAGGATAGCCTTTAGCTCCTAGTGATCCTCCTGCCTCAGCCTCCTCAGTGCTGCTACTGTAGGCATGCGCCATTGTGCCAGGGTAGGCACCTGCACTTAAAAAGGGCCACCATGGATTTGTGTGTACACATGTGTCCATGAGAACACAGACCGGTTCAAGAGGAAGTGGGGTTGGCCTGGGCCAGAGGAGTCCCAGTTCCTTGGGGGGGTTCCTTGGGGCAAAGAGGGGTCTAATTGAGGACCCCAGGCCTCTCAGAATCACCGAGGGGCAGCAGACTAGGCTGGAGGGCTGTATCTCAAAGCCCCATCGGTGTCCGAAGGAAGAGGGTTTATTCTCCAGAGTGCTTCACTGAGGCTGATCAGTGCCGGGTCAGGCGAGGAAGTCTCAGAGGTCCTCGGCCTAGACAGGCCTGGCAAAGAACACAAGAGGCTCCCAGAGTCCCTCTGACTCTTGGACAGAGGCAGATGTTGAGTTGAGAAACTTTGCTTGGAGGAGAAACAGTGAGATGTTTTTTCTTTCTTTCTTTCTTTTTTTTTTTTTGTGGTACCAGGAATTGAATTTGGGTCCTTGTGCATCCAAGATTGGTGCAGTACCAGTTGAACTAAATCTCCAGCCTTATTTTGTTTTTTGGAGGTAGGGTCTCTCTGCGTGACTCAGGCTGGTCTCGAACTGGCAGTGATCTTCCTGCTTCAGCCTACACAGGTGAGGACCACTATGCCTGGTGGCTTTCTAAAAAAAAAAAACACCAAAAAACAACTTTTGGGACAGGATCTTGCTAAATTATTAAATTGCCTAGACTGGGCTCCAATAAGCAACCTTCTGCCTCAGCCTCCTGCAGGACCGGCATCAACTTGCCTCGCTGCCTCTCCTCTTTAAACACAACACTTAATGCCTGTCTGAGGGCATGTTTGGGGCATTCATTTATCTAGCAATATAAGTCCTGGGGTCTACTTCCAGTACTACAGAAAAGAGAAAAGGCAAAGGCCTGGCTGTTGACCTGCGCTGGGCCGGCATGTGGCTGTGACCCGGAAGCCTCCACGGAGTCCAGTGGACCCTCCCTGGGTCCTCAGCAGCTGCTGCCTCATGCAGAACTCTGGAGGGACAATGACACCCACCATGGGGCTGCTGTTCCGGTCCCGAGAGAGTGCGTGGGTGCTTAGACAGGGTTAGCTTTACATCCGCTTGTTTATAGAACAATTCACCAGCTGGGTGTGGTCACAAGGCCTGTGCCCCAGCGCCTGGAAAGGCCAAGGCAGGAGGATCAAACATCCTAGGCCAACCTGGGGGGGTCCACGAGAGGTCTTGTCTCAAAGTGAAGACTGGAAAGGCTGGCGGGGCGGGGATCTCAGGCTTCATTCTGGACCTGCAGAAACAGACACGGCACGAGCAAAAACCAAAATCCCAAAGCTGGACACACGAACCCACCAGCCAGAACTCAATGAACAAAACTAAGCAGGCTGTGTTCCCTGCCGGGGCTGCTATCGTGGCCTTGAAGCATGTTCCCTTCCACCCCCGACCATGACACTGTCCTCCGGCCGGCCGGCTGCGGGGCGCCCACCCCGCTTCCCAGGCCGCCTCCTTCCTGCTACTGAGAGCTCAGTGAGGATCTGGGATTGAGCTCAGGGCCCTGAGCGCGCCGCTCAAGGGCTCCACCGAGCGACCTCCTCAGCCCGCCACATTCTTTTCTTTTGTTTTTAGACTGAAGCCACCTTGTGTAGTTTGGGCTGGCCGTGAACTCTCGGGATCCTCCCGCCTCAGCTTCCCGGGGGTGCTGGGATTACAGGCGTGGTGCACCACCACACCCGGCTCTAGAAAATGTTAGATTTTAAATAATAAAAGTCTGCATCAAATTAATTGTGGGTGCCTTTCAATTCAAGGGTAGAAAAAAAACAACCTAGTCAGGGCAGGAATGTCACCGTGGCGGTGAACTTTGCTCGGGTGGCTCCGCACGGGACTGGGGGACAGGACGGCAGGAGCCGGAGGCCGCGCTTCCTTATTGCAGGAGTCCGGGCTCCAGGCCGCAGGCGAGGCCAGGGACACCTGGAATTCCCCGCCAGGAGGCCGAGTCACCCCGCCCCGCAGCGCGGCCTCCGCAGGGCGGGGCTGGGCCGGGCTGGGGTGCGCGGGGTCCCGGCGCCTCCGCATACCGGGTGGGGCAGAAGCCCCCCGGCGAGAGGCGGCGGAGACACCCAGGGTTTCATCAGCCCCGGAGGCCGACTGTTCCGCAGTCGCGGCCTTATCTGCGCGGCCGGGCGCAGGGGAGCAGCGGGGAAGGGGCTGCCGCTCTGGGAACCCAGGACTCAGGCCCGGCCGGGAGCTGCTTCAGGGGCGAGGGCGGAATTCCTCAGCAATAGAGCGCTGAGGCTGAAGCTGAGGCTGAGGGAGGAGGGCAGGCCGGCTTCGCTCTTCCAAAGGTCTCCGGCCTCCGAGGGGCCGGGCGGGCCGCGTCTTCCTCAGCCCTCGCGCACCACGCAGCAGCGCCAGAGGGAAATACAAACGTGTTTTTTATAAAGAAATCTAAGTCAGGCGTGGTGGCATCCCCAGTACTTGGCAGGCTGTGGGGGAGGGGAGGGGCGTGGTGAGTTCGAGGCCAGCCTGGGCTACCAAAAAAGAGAGAAAAGAAAGATATTAAAAACAAAATAACAAGCAAGAGAGCCTATCAGGCAGCATGGCACACACTTATAAACCTGACTCTTTGGGTGGCTGAGACAGAAGAATCAGAAGATGGAGACCAGGCAATTTAGCCACTTACCAAGACTTGTGTGTGGGGGAGGAGAGGCCAAGGAAGAGATGGAGGGGAAGTTAAGGGCCTGAGTTCAACCCCCAGTGCCACAAGCACCCTGTCCTCATGTATGTGGGAAGTAGGAACCCACTTTGATGTCCCTGACCTTTTCTGGGTACAGAGTTCTAATGACACCATGCCAGGATGCCCAGCCTGCATAAACACATTGTATGCTAGAGGCACATAGGCATGGGCCATGTAGTAGGATTAGGAGTTTGGGTTATAACAGAATCCAGGGTGGCTCATGTTAAAGAATGTCTTAGTCCAGGCCAAGTCATAACTCCTAGGCCTTCGTATCTTCAGGTCTTCATTTGAAGAACAGAGACAGTAATTATGCCAGTAAGAAGTGAATGAGATAACTTGTGAACAGATTTCCTGGGTATGATGGCACGTGCCTGTGATCCCAGCACTCAGGAGGCTGAGGCAGGAGAATTGCCTTTAGTATGAGGCCAGCCTGGGCTACATAGCAAGACCCCGACTCAAAAATTAAAAAACAAAAAATTAAAGGAAATAAAGAAAAAAGGATTTGGGAGGATTCTTAGCTCATTATTAACATAGGAGAACTTGGGCATCACAAATATTGAGTCAGTCTTTGGTCTGGCTTTGTGTGTGTGGTCTGGGTTTTGAATCCAGGGTCCTGACATGCTGAGCTTAAGCCCTTTGCCTGAGCTGCACCTAGCCCTGTATTACGGAAAAGTTCTTATGTTCATCTCACGAAACAGATTGTAGAGTAGAGCTTGGGAGACCCAGTCACGAAGGTACACGCTTATGATACAGCACTCGGGAGGCTGAGACAGGAGGATCACCCCCAAGTTTAGGGGCAACCTGGGCCATGTAGTTAATTCAAGGCCAGCCTGAGGACCCTGTCTCAAAGATTTAAAAAAATACGCATAAACTTTGGAACAGGGCAGGAAAAAAAAATGTCCCTGCCTTCAGGGAGCTTGATGTGGAGGTGTGGACAGACAGACAGATGCTTGTTTTGCAACAGTGTGCCCCAGGTGCTGTGGGAAGTGGCTGGGGGGCAGCTTCTGTGCCCCCTCAGGCTCCTCTCCGTAGCAGAGGAGAGGGGCTGGGGCCGAGGTCCCTGTCCTGCAGCCGTCCCAGTGCCAGGCCATGTCACCTTGTAAGGGACCGATGGGCCTTTCTCATGGGTAGTGCGTGGGACTCATTTAGACCTTCCCTCTGCCGCTCCAGTGGTGCACACCTGTAATGCCAGCTCTCTCTCGAGACTCTGGCAGGAGGATGGCTTTGGGTTCCAGGCCTGTCTGGTACAAAGATAGTTCAAAATTCGAGCAGACTGATTTTTTTTTTTTTTTTTTTTTTTGTTTGTTTGTTTTTGAGACAGGGTCTCGCTTTGTAGTTCAGGCTGGCTCTGAGCTCACTATGTAGCCTAGGCAAGCCTCGAACTCAGCAATCCTCCCGTCTCTGCCTCCCAAGCGCTGGGATTACAGGCGTGAGCCACCGCGCCCGGCTAGAGCAGACTGATTTTGAACTTTCATTTCATCTTGATTGATTGCTTTGAGACAGAGTCTCGATTTGTAGTTCAGGCTGCCTGAATTCACTGCATTAGCCCAGGCAAGCCTCGAACTCATAGCAATCCTCCTGCCTCTGCCTCTCGAGTGCTGCGATTATAGGCACCACCACGCCTGGCATACTGTGGTATGCAGTACCAGGGATGGAACTCAGCCCTGAGGCTTGCAAGGCAGATGCCGGAACCACTGAGCTAAATTCCCAGCCCCATCTTGTTTTGTTCTTGAAGCACGGTCTCGTGATCCATGCCAGTAGGGCCTCAGACTTGCATGGTTCCTCCTGTCTTAGTCTCCCGAGCCTGGCATCACACGTGCATGCTTATCATGCCTGGCTTTCTGGCCAGCGCACCCTTCAAAGGCTCTGTCCTTGTCCCAAACTCTCTGGAACTACTTGGGCCTCCAGTGGCCCTGGCCGTCCCTCCCTTTCGTGCCTGGCCAGGCATCGCAAAGCAGTCGCTGCCCCTGGCGCCAGGTGGTCTCCGCAGTGTGAGTGGGAGGCTGGGGTGAGGGGACCCGAGGGAGGAGCGGGGCTCTGGGCCTGTGGGTGTGGGCTGCGCGGACCGTGGGGGAGGGTCAGGGAGACGGAGCTTTCTGCAGTGACGGCTTAGTGCTGAGTCAGAGGTGAGATCAGCCCCGCTTCAGATTCGACTTTTGCTTTTCAATTATTTTCTGGAAATGATAGTATTCTGGTCCAAGGGTGCCAGCTATTCTGCCAGGCATGCGTGTGCGTGTGTGAGGGCATATGCAGCGTATGCATGTGTGCTACTAAAGAGTGAACCCAGGGCCTTTGTCCTGAGCAACATCTCCATTTTTGTTTTGTTTCAGCATCTTGCTAAATCACAAGCTTGCCCGGGTTGTGCTTGTTTAAACTTGCAATTCTCCTGCCTCAGCCTGCCACAGTGCTAGGGCTACAGGCGTGTACCACCATGCCTAACTCGATTCTAATTTTTTTGCTACTTCAGTTACTAATACTTTCTTTTTGGTTTGTTGTTTTTTGGTTTCTTGGGGGGGGGGCGGTGCATTGAGACAGAGTCTCTCTCCCTTGGTTGGCTTTGAACTCACTATGGAGCCCTGGCTGTCCCTGCTCTCACAGTGACCCTCCTGCCTCAGCCTCCCAAGTGCTGGATTGTAGACATGTTCCACCACACTCTGCTTTCTCTCCACTTTCTTTTCTTGATTTCTGTGCCTCTAGTCACTTCCTGGACTCAATCCAATTTTCCCTTGGAATTCGAAGTCCCCTTCTTGACTGTTCTCCAGTCCTGCCCTGGGGAAAAGCGTCTCCCAGCAGCCAGGAGGATGGGTCAGTTTCCCTCTCCTTGACGATCCTCAGTTGAGCTGGGTTATCGGGACCTGATAGAGCCCTGCACGTCTGGCCAGCTCTGGTGCCGGCCGCGGCCAGCATCCCCTCTTACTGCACCTCACTCCCTGAGTGCCTGCACAGCTTCGGAGCTGTGGGTGGGATCCTGGGCCTTCGCACTGAGTTGCAGCCCCGGCCGCAAACCAAAAGAAACCAAAGTCAAATCTTTTAAAACGTTGTTTTTAAATTTTGAGACAAAGTCTCGTCATTTCGCTAAATTGACCAGGTTGGGTTCAAATTTGCCATCCTCCTGCCTCATCCTCCCGCAGGGATTACAGGTGTGCACTGGCAGACCCAGGCCCGCTGAGTTTCGGTCACCTCTTCATCTGATTGACCCTGTCCCAGTCCCAGGTCTGACCTCCGTCATCTGCGGCTGGGCTGCTGTCCCGTGGCTTCTTCCGCCTGTTTATCTGCAGGTCACTTTCTACACACAAGCCTGGTCCTGCACGCTTCCCTCAGACGCCGCCCGGGCCTCGAGCGCGAGCACGTCCAACTGTGGCATGCAGCGCGGTGCGGGCTCATCTCCCAGCAGCCCCTGCTCCAGAAGCGCCCCGCTTTTATCTCTGGCATCTCAGCATTTGGTATTTACGGACTTCTGTGTGCCCAAAGTGTGAACCCCATAGTGCCTGGTCCAGTTCCTATTTTATTGACTTATTTCTCTTTTGGAGACAGGGTCTCACTATGCAATTCAGGCAGGGCTTGAACTCACTATGTAGCCCAGGATGATCTTGCACTCACAGAGGTCCTCCTGCTTCAGCCTCTTTAGTGCTAGAATTACACACGTGTGCCACCACGGCTGGCTTATTAATTTCTTTATTTTGTTGTACTGATGTTTTGAATCAAGGAAGTGTGACGGGGAAAGAGTAAGATAAGATTATTCTGGCATTACTTTAATTTGATTTAATTTAATTTTATGAGCATGAGCTTTCCTAGCGCTAACCAGGTCTTAAGCAAAAAGGGAGTAAAAAAATAATTTTGTGTCTCTCATGTAACATGGGAGAAATCTTTTTATCTTTTAGAAATCTAAAAGATAAATTGAATACCAAAGTAATTTATAGTGAGCTTTTGTTCTTTGGAGCTTTCATTTATTTATAATACAAGCTACCCCAAGCTAAGTATGGCGGTCCATGCCTGTAATTCTAGCACTCAGGAGGTAGAGGCAGGAGGATTGCAGTGTGAGGCCAGCCCAGGCTATATAGAAAGTTTGAGTCTGGCCTGGATTCCATAGTGAAACCCTGTCCCATAAAAAGCTGAAAAGATTTTAAAAAGATGCACTGAGGTTTCTCAAAATTCAGGACCAGGAAAAGTGTGGCTGTCTGTATCCCTCTGCCCTGTTTGCTGAACTGGAACCCCTGGGCCTGGGCGGGGATTCGCATCGCTGGCCCCGGGACCGGCAAGCTTTGCGGACACGGCTCTCGGTAGTGGTCTCTCTCTCTTCCTTGTCTTTGCTGGTGGACCTTGCCTGTTCTCTGACTTCAGCTTGCAACCCTCTTGTCTCAGCCTCCCAGAGTGCTGTGATTACAGACACTTGCCACCAAGCCTGGCTCAAAGTATTGTTTGTTGAAGAATATTATCTTTATTTTACCAGAGCTCAGGACAGAACTCGGGGCCACTGGCGTGCTAAGAAAGCTCTCTCCCACCAATCTCACTGCAGCCCTGGAGATCAGATCCTGAACACAGCTGTGCTGGGAACTCTAATAACTTCTCGCTAGAAGGTCACTCTCAGACTACTGAATTTTAGCTTCTGAATTTTACGCCTGAGAAAAACACACAGACAGTAGCTTCTCAAAGCAACACACTGAATGAGTAGCAGAGAAAGGATTTGAACTCCTCAGCAGTGAAACCTGCGTTCTTTTCACGATGTCTCATTCTCCATTATGTCAAGGACGTGGAAAATGTGTGCCTTGGAGTTTTCAGTCTACTTAGGCCAGAAAAATATAGTTACAAAAGTAGAAAATTGCCAGACGTGGGAACACACCCTTGTAATCCTAGCACTTGGGAGGCTGAGACAGGAGGATCACCAAGAGTTCGAGGCCAGCCTGGGCTAGGTCATAAGACTGTCTGTCTGTTTGTCTCTCTCTCTCTCTCTCTCTCTCACACACACACACACACACACACACACACACACACGCACACACACACACACACACACACACACATTGCAAATTATAACGCAGGGTAGAAGAAATCCCCGGATGCTGAGGAAAGGCTCGTCTGGAAAAGGTGGCGGCAGAGGGAGCGAGGTCCGGCTGCCCGGGCAGCACCGTCAGGAATGCGTGTGCGGTGGGGCAGCTGAGCGCAAAGGCGGTGGCCTGGGTGAGTATGCTAATACCCAGGACAGCGCGGGGACCAGAGCCCAGAGCCCGCGTGTGCGGCACTGTGGTCCCCCGGCTCCCACAGAAGGAGCCTCCTGGAGGAGGTGAAGGCGAAGGCAGAGCCAGGCCGGGCCAGGGTGGCCTGGGCTCCAGTGTGCCAGACGCGAGCTCGGGAGCAGCTGCCCCGAGAAGGCTGAGGTGGAGAGGATGGAGGAGGAGGAAGGCCCCGCGGGACGGAAGAGCGGCCGCTGTGTCTGAGGCAGGACGCCAGGACTTTGCCTCTTACTTTGTTTTTTTGAGACTGGGTCGTGCTGTGCATGCAGACTTTGAACTCACTGGTCGGCCTGGACCTCAAGGAGACCCTCCCAGCTCAGCCGCAGGTTCCGGGGATACAGCAGGCCCTGGAGGAGAGCAGTGAGGTTCCTCACGTTGTCTCAAATTCGAGGAGACCGCAGGACGGCGGGAGGGGTGCTACCCGGGGGAGGCACCGGAGACGGGAGGGGATGGCGGCCCGGGCCACCGGCCGCAGAGGTGTCGGGCAGCGGCGCTCCCCTGGCGCTGTTTCGCCCGAGTGGCTTCCTGTTAAAGGCTAACCGCAGTGACACCACTGATTTACAAAGGAAACAGGTTCCCGAGCGGTGGGGAGAAGCCGGCCCCGCCTCCCGGGGGCCACAAGCTCCAGCCGGGGCTGTCACCCCTCCGAGAAGGGGCTCTCGCTTCCGGTTTTTATTTTAGTTCTGCTCCATTTCAGCCCCTTAATAGTGTCCAGTGACTCGGGATCGAATAATTCCCACTAACCATCAGAGGTCCCCTCTTCTCGGCTTGCGCTGCTCACACAGGGGCCCTGGAAGGAAAAGCGATTTAGGGTTATGTGTGACAGTCTCTCCAGGAGGCTTGGTACATATCATCAGACTTTAAAGTAAATTTATTCTTCATTTGTGTGTCTTTAGAGGTAGAAAAAAAGTGATAAAAAAATAAGTCGGGCATGGTGGCATACGCCTGTAATCCCGGCCTTCGGGAGGCTGAGGTAGGAGGATTGCCACGAGTTCTATGCTAGCCTGGGGTACATAGTGAGATCCTTTCTCAAAAAACAGAAATAAAGCAACCAAAATCAAAGCACCTCAAAACAACAAAAAACCCAGATGAGTAAAAATTAAGTACCCTCCAAAAGGTTCAGTAGTTCTTATATGGCTTTTCCTTCTTCCAGTCTTAGGGTGTTTAAGAGAAAAGAGAATGAACACAGAATGTATTTTTAAAATTCCTTTTCGTGCTCGGTTTAGAGCTCGGCTTTTCCTCCTAGGTGTGAAAGTATTTTAGTGAAAGTTTCACAGCAGCTTTGTAAATCATTAATCCTGTTTCCCCCCAAAAGTTTGACAATACCAGAGGAACAATAACAGGCCATAAAACCTCCCCGAATTGTGCAAGGCAGCCGGGAATGTGCTGAAGTCACGTTTCCACACCTTCCCGGGCCAGGACGAGCTCCAGAGGCTTTGGTGAGGATCTTTATCTCCCCTCTGCTCTCAGAAAGCAGGGGGAGCGCAGGGCCTGGGAAATGGGGCCGGCAGCCAGGGTCGGGAGGGAGGACCAGGCCGCTGTGGCTGGCAGCGGGGAGATGCAGGAGGCGCGGGCACCCAGCCCAGGCTGTGCGGCACAAGCACCAGGCTCCTCCCTTCAGCTCGCCGGCGGGTGCCCGCGAAGACCTGCAAAACCGATCCTTGACACTTCCAGGGCTCTCCTTGGTAAATGCTTTAAAATAAGGCAGGCTCCACAAAGAAAGTAAGAACAAACAAAAAACCTCCCATCTAAACACACCCCCACTCTCATTTAAAAATAACTTTATATTTACTTTTCTGTTTTGATTTGCTAAGTGGAAAGAGTTGGTTTTAACCATGAACTCACAGTGACATCTTGGCCCCAAATTACCAAAATCTTTTCTTTTTTTTTTTTTTTAGATAGTGTTGCGCTATATAGTTCAGGCTGAGTTTGATCTCTATGGTGCCCAGGCTGGCCTCAGACTCGAGGTGATTCTCCTGCTTCAGCCTCCTGAGTGCAAGGACTACAGGTGTGTGCCACCATGCCCCACCCAAAACTTTTTCTTAATGACTCTAGAGAGATACGACATGATACTATAATATTCACCTTTTTCTTGTGGGGGGATGATTTGAATTCTTGGGCTCAGGTGATCCTCTTGGCTCAGCCTCTGAACTGCTTGGACCGCAGGTATGTGCCACTTAAGGGCATACCTCTTTCTCTCTCCCTCTTCCTTCCTTCCTTTTGCTTTTCTTTCTTTCCTTCCTTTCTTTTGTAGTACTGGGGTTGAACTCATGGGCTTCACACTGAACTACATCCCCAACCATTTTTTCCTTTTCTTTCTTTTTAAGCAGAGCGTCTCTCGGTACATTTTAGATATTCATAATGATCACATTCATAGCAGGGAATTTGTAGCTGTACTTGATAATATCTTACTTCTTCTTTTCCCCCCACTCCCTCTCCTTTCAACTTCTATCCCCTCCTTTTTAAGAAAAGTTTTATTTCCATTATTTCCTCTGTTCATTTTTTGCTTCTTCTTTCACAATCCCCTCTCCCTTGCTCACCTTCTCATTTGAACATTTTCTTCCCATTTCTCAATATTTATTATACATTTTGGGTCTGTATTAACCCTTTTGGTTTCTCTCACCAGAGAAGCAGTGTGGTATTTAAACATGTATCTGATTTATCTTGCTTAAGACCACGGCCTCAAGGTGCATCCATTTAGCTAGATATATCTCCAGTTCATCCTTCTTTCTGGCAGAGTAGTATTGTATAAGAAAACCACATCCTCTTTATTCATCCACTGGTTTACTGGTATTTGGGCTGTTTCCAAGGTTTAGCTATTACAAACTGAGGCACTGTAAACATGAGTGCACACAGGTCACTGTGGTATGATGCTTTAATTGTTTTGGGAACAGACCAAGAGAAGAAATTACCGAGTCGAATGAAAGCTCTAGTTACAGTTTTCTGAGGAATCTCTACAGTGGTTGCACCAGTCTACACTCCTAGCAACAGTGGAGAAGGGTTCCTTTCTCCCCACAGCCCCACCAACATTTGTTATTGGTTGATTTCTTGATAACAGCCATTCTTTCTGTAGTGAGGTAGAATCTAAGCATTGTTCTAATTTGCATCTCTTAAATGACCAGTGATGTTGAACATTTTTTCATATATTTATTTGATGTTTTTACTCTTCATCTGACAAGAGTCTGTTCATTTCAGATGCCCACTTTTGTATGGATCTTTGAACTTGGAGGTCTGATTTTTTTTTCTTTTTTTTTTGAGACAGGGTCTCACTTTGTAGTTCAGGCTGGCCCTGAGCTCACTATGTAGCCCAGGCAATCCTCGAACTCAGCAATCCTCCTGTCTCTGCCTCCCGAGTGCTGGGATGACAGGCGTGAGCCACTACGCCGGCACTGTGGTATGCGGTATTGATTGCTGGTGGGCGTGAGTCACCACTCCCAGCATTGTATGTGGTTACCAGGGATCGAACTCAGGGCCTTGCGCTTGGGAGTTAGGCGCTGGAACCACTGAGCTAAATCTCCAGCTCCTGGAGGTCTGATTTTTTAAAAATATATGTTCTAGATATTGGTCCTTTGTCTAAGGAACAACTGGCAAGAATTTTTACCCACCCTGTGCATTGTCTCTTTGCTCTCTTGGTGGTTTCTCCTGCTGTGCAGAAACTTTTTAATAAGATGAGACTGATTCTTTATGACAGTTCCCATCCTACTGAGGTTTTGTCCATAAGGTCTTTGCCTATGCCAATATCTCCAAGAGTTCTATTTAACCTAACTTCTAGCAGATTGTGTTTCTGTTTTAATATTTAGATCTTTGATCCATTTCAATTTTAGTTTTGTACATGGTGAAAGATAGGGGTCTAGTTTTAATCTTTGGAAACTGGAAAGCCAGTTTTTTCAGCACCTTTTCTTAAAGACACTATCTTCCAGTGAAAGTGTTTGGGTTCTTCATCAAAGATAAGGTGGCTGAGTATGTCTGGAGCTGTTTCTCCATCTTCTAATCTGTGCCATTGATTGCTGGGTCTGTTTGTTTTTGTTGTTGTTTTGTCAGTACCATGCTGGTTTTGTGACATTCGCTTTGTAGTATAATTTCAAGTCAGAGATTCTAATCCCCCCTTCCTTGCCTTTGTTGCTCAGAATTTGTCTTACTATTCTAGGCCTCTTCTGGTTCCAAATGAACTTTAATATTGTTTTCTCTAATCCTGTGAGATATACTATGTTATTTTCATCAGGATTATATTAGATCTGTGTAACAATTTTGGAAGGATGACCATTTTCATTAATTGGTTTTTCTTATCCAAGAACAAAGACTATCCTTCCATTTTCTGATATCCTCTTTGATCTCTTTTTTCAGAGTACTATAGCTTTCCACATAAAGATATTTATTTCCTTTATTAGTTGTGTTAATAGATATTTCATTTTTTTGGATGCTGTTGTGAAAGGTGTTTTTCCCCCTAATTTCTCTTTGAGTGGGTTTGTTATTTGCATACAGGAATACTGGTTTTTTTTTTGAGACATGGTCTTGCTTCGTAGTTCAGACTGGCCCTGAACTCACTATGTAGCCGAGGCAAACCTCGAACTCCCAGCAATCCTCTTGCCTCTGCCTCCTGGGTGCTGGAATTACAGGCATGAGTCACCATGCCCGTCATTGTGGTGTGTGGTACTGATTGTTGGGATTAGGGACATGAGTCACTGTGCCTGGCATTGTGGTATGTAGTTACTGGGGATTGAATTTGGGACCTTAGGACCTTGTGCTTGCCAGGCTGATGCCAGAATCACTGAGCTAAATCCCTGGCCCAAGAATGCTATTGATTTTTGAGTACTGACTTTGTATACAGCTGTGCTATTGCATTTGTTATTAATGTAGAAATCTTTTGGTGAGTTTCTGGGGTCTTCTATGTAGAGTATCATGTCATCTCCAGATAATGATAATTTAACTTTTTCCTTTGCTATCCTTATTCCTTTTATTTCTTTCTCATGTCTAATTGCTGTGACTGTTTCCAAAACTGTTTTCAGTAAGAGCAGTGATAATAGACACCACTTTTGTTCCTGATCTTAGCATCAAAGCTTTGTTTTTGTCTATTTAGTATGATGTTGCCTGTTGCTTTCTCATAAATAGATTTTATAAGGTTGAGATGAGCTTCTATACCAATTTTCTGTAGAGTTTTTTTTTTAATCATCAATGGTTGGATTTTATCAAATGCTTTTTCCAGATCTATTGAGATGATCATATGGTTTTTGTCCTTGGCTTTGTTAATATAGTGTATTGCATTTATTGATTTATGTATCTTAAGCCATCTTTGCATCCCTGAGATGAATCTTATTTGGTCATGGTGTATAACCTTTTTGAAGATTTGTTGCATGCTGTTTGCCAGAATCTTATTGAGGATTTTTCAATCTATGTTCATTAGGGAGATTGGGCTATTGCTGTCTTTTGTTGCTGGATCCTTTCTGGTTTTAGTATCAGGGTAAGATTGCTTACAGTAATAAATTTTGGAGTATTGTACCCATTGCAACTTCATTAACGACTTTGAGGAGTTGTGGGATTAGGTCATCCCTAAATTTTCTGTACAGTTCAGCAGTGAATCTGTCATATTCTGGGCTTTTCTTTTTTTTGTAGGCTTTTAATTACATCTTCAATTTCATTGACTGATACTGGTTTATTTAGAATTTTTTATATCTCCTAATTCAGTTTTGGTAGTTCATATGTTTACAGGAATTTGCCCATTTCTTCTGTGTTTTCCATCTTATTAGGACACAAGTTCTGTTCTTTTTTTTTTTTTTGAGACAGGGTCTCTTTTTGTAGTTCAGGCTGGCCCTGAGCTCACTATGTAGCCCAGACAAGCCTTGAATTCAGCAATCCTCCTGCCTCTGCCTTCCGAGTGCTGAGATGACAGGAGTGAGCCACCACACCCAGCATTGTGGGGTATGACACTGACTGCTGGTGGCTGTGAGTCACCATGCCCAGTATTGTTCTATGTGGTTACCGGGGATCAAACCAGGGACCTTGCACTTGCTAGGCAGGTGCCAGAACCACTAAGCTAAATCCCCAACCCTCTACTCTGATTTTTATAATTTCCTCCCACATATGAGCTTTGGGCTTGACTTGGTCTTTTTCTAGAAGCTTGAGGTTCAATGTTAAGTTATATGAGCTTGTCCCATTTTTCTGACATAGAAATTCACTACAATAAATTTCCCTCATCATACTGCTTTATATATCCCATAAATTCTGGTATGTTGTATTGACGTTATCTTTTAATTATAGAAACTAATTTCTTCTTTAGTTCTTCTGTGACCCATCAGTTGCTCAGGAGGGTGTTATTTAATTTCCATGTATTTATGAAATTTTTGTGGTTTTTTTTTGCCACCGATTTCCAGTTTCCTTGCACTCTGGTCTGATAACATGCATGGGATAATTTCAGTTTCCTTGTATTTATTTAAGTATGGTGTATGAGCTGTGTGTGTTCTGTTTGTAGAACATTCCATGTGTATCCAGATGTTTTGGGGTGGAATGCTCTGTAGACATATATTAAGTCTATTTGTTCAAAAGTTTGTCTTTGTCTTGATACTTCTTCATCAATTTTTTCTCTAGTTGATCTATTTATGACAATGGCGTACTTTGGTTCCCTATTACAACTGTATTAGTGCTTAATTGATTTTTTTTTTCCCTTTTGAGACAGGGTTGCGCTTTGTAGTTCAGGCTGGCTCTGAGCTCACTATGTAGCCCAGGCAAGCCTCGAACTCAGCAATCCTCCTGCCTCTGCCTCCCAAGTGCTGGGATTACAGGCATGAGCCACCACGCCTGGCAATGCTTAGTTGATTTTTAATGTCTGTTAATATTTCTTTTAGGTAGCTGGGTATGCTGGTATTTGGTGCATATATGTATATATTTATGATTGTCATCTCTTTCTCTTGGATCGTTCCCTTTACCAGGATGTAGTGACCTTCTTTGTCTCTCTCAATCAGTCTTGACTTGAAATCCACTTTGTCTGCAAATAGAATAGCTACCCCTGATATTTTCTGGATTTATATCACATGGAGTATTGTTTTCCATCCTTTGACTTTCAGTTTATAAATTTCTTTTTAAATTAAATGTGTTTCTTATATGCAGCATATTGTTGGATCACAATTCTTGATCCATTCTGTTAGTTTCTTTTGATTGCTGAATTGACACCATTAACACTGATGGTTATAACTGTATGTATTGACTTACCTTTTTCATGCTATTTTCCTAGCACTGGCTCCCCTTTCCCCTTTTTGTTTATTTGCTCATCTTGCCTGGTACATTCATCCTGCTGGGTTGATGGAGTTTTGGTCTGTGCTATCTCTTTCTAAAATAACTTTTAGAACATTTTGGAGTGTTGGTTTGGTGGTCATGAATTTATTCAGGTGTTCCTTGTCATAGAAGT
Organism: Thryonomys swinderianus; assembly: GCA_004025085.1. Taxonomy (NCBI): domain Eukaryota; kingdom Metazoa; phylum Chordata; class Mammalia; order Rodentia; family Thryonomyidae; genus Thryonomys; species Thryonomys swinderianus. Next base: position 27,665 of record PVIC010005053.1, read on the forward strand.
ATCTTATTTCTCCATCAATTTTGAAGAATAATTTTGTAGGGTACATCAATCTGGGTTGGAGGTTGTTTTCTTTTAGAGCATGAGATATGTCACACTAAGCTCTCCTTGTCTTGAGAGTTTGTGTTAAAAAGTCTGCTCTGATGGGCCAGAGATTTAGCTCAGTGGTTCCAGTGCCTGCCTTATAAGCACAAGGTCCTGAGTTTAATCCCTGCTAACCACATACAATGCTGGGCATGGTGACTCACACCCACCAGCAATCAATGTCACATACCACAGTGCCAGGCGTGGTGGCTCACGCCTGTAATCCCAGCACTCAGGAGGCAGAGGCAGGAGGATTGCTGAGTTCGAGGCTTGCCTGGGCTACATAGTGAGCTCAGGGCCAGCCTGAACTACAAAGTGACACCCTGTCTCAAAAAAAAAAAGTCTGCTGTGAGTCTGATGGCTTTCCTTTATAGGAGATTAGTTTCTTTTCTTGAACAGCTTTTAATATTCTGTTCTTGTATTGAATTTCTGGAATCTCTACTCTTATATGCCTTGGTGTAGTATTTTTTTATCATAGCTATTAGAGTTCTATATGCCTCACCGATCTGTATGTCAAATTCTTTTTCTTAAATTGACTTCTTTATTGGTACATTTTATATACAGCTCACAATCACACTCAACATTGGGGAATTTTACCAGTATATGACACAAGATGATTTTCATTTTTACTCATATACCTATCTACCTACAACCCCCACCCCCTATATACATGTGCTTTCTTTTTATTTTCAAGTCATATTTATTCTTTCCCCTCATTACTTTTCTCTACTACATTTCCTTTGAATATTTCCTATTTCATAAAATCTATCATACACCCTAGAACTCATTTACATCAACAGGTTCTCATACCAGAGAAAAGATATGGTATTTACATATCTGTGACCTATTTATTTCACTTATTAGTATGTCCTCAAGGTGTGTCCCTTTGCACATAAATGACTTAAACTCCTTGTTCTTCATGGCAGAGTAATACTCCATTTTATATTTTAAAAACCCACATACTTTTTGGGGGGGGTGGTACCAGGGATTGAACTCAGGCCCTTCTGCTTCCAAGGTAGATGCAGGACCACTTGAGCTAAATCCCCAGCCAACCACATTTTTTTTTTTTTTTTTTGCTTTTGAGACAGGGTCTTGCTTTGTAGTACAGGCTGGCCCTGGAGCTCACTATGGTGCCCAGGCAAGCCGCCGCGAACTCAGCAATCCTCCTGTCTCCGCCTCCCGAGTGCTGGGATTACAGGCGTGAGCCACCACATCCGGCATTGTGGTATGCGGTGTTGATTGTTGGTGGGCGTGTCTCCACGCCCAGCATTATTTATGTGGTTACCGGGGATTGAACTCAGGACCTTGCGCTTGCGAGGCAGGCGCCAGAACCACTGAGCTGACCCTCTGGCCCAGCCAACCACATTTTTATCCAGTCTCCAGTTGATGGGCATCTGTGTTGCTTCCAAGACTGAGCTATCACAAACTGAGCTGCTGTGAACATATGTCTTTATGATGTGATTCTTTTAATTCTTTCGAGTATATTCCTAGTAGAGGAATAGCAGGGTCAAATGGGAACTCTAATTCTAGGTTTCTGAGGAATCTCCACACTGATCTCCACAATGGTTGCACAAGTGTACAGTCCCACTAACAGTGGAGAAAGGTTCCTTTCTCCCCGCAGCCTCACCAGCATTTATTGCTGGTTAATTTTGCAATAGCAGTCATTCTTTGAGGAGTGAGATGAAATCTCAGTGTTGTTTTCATCTGCATTTCTCGAATGACCAGTGATGTTGAGCATTTCTTCCTATGCTTCTTAGCTGCTTTTACATCTTCCTCTGAGAATTGTCTGCTCATTTCAGATGCCCATTTTTGAATTGAGTCTTTAAATTTGGGGGGAGTGATTTTTTAAAGTTCTTCATATAGTATAGATAGTAGCCCTTTGTCTGAGAAACAGCTTGTAAAGATTTTTTCCCATGTTGTTGGTTGTCTTTTAGCTGTGCCAGTGGTTTCCTCGCTGTGCAGAAGCTATTCAGTAGGATGAGATCCCATTTGTTGACTTTTTTTTCTACTAGTTTTCGTGCTATAGAGGTTTTGTTCATAGAGTCTCTCCCTAAGCTGGTGTCTCCAAGAGTTGTATGTCAAATTCTTTTTCTCTGTCTGGGAAGTTTGATACTATTGCTATAACAGGTTGTTTTTTTTTAAATGTCATTTGTGCTATCTCTTGTTTTTTCACTAGGCATGTCTTTCATCACTGTCACCATCTCTGTAGTTTTCTGAGAAACTATTTCTGATTTGTTTTTTTTCTAGAGCCTCATTCATCTGCTTTGTTACTGTTACCACTTCACAGAGTCAGGTGGGTGAGGTCAAATTGTTCCACCTCAATACTTCCTGGGTTTCCTTTGATAAGCTGAGAGTTTAGGGTTATATCTTACTTAAATGTCTTCTCATTTTCCCTCCTTCCCTCCCTCTCTTTCTCTCTCTCATTTAATTCTTGGGTTAATGCTTATAAATTATGTATGCCAAGTAGCTTTATGGCTAGTATTTAGAACCCTTTGGAAATGACTACTTCTCAGAGATGATTATATAACAACATCTAAAACAGATCAGAAAACTGTATACAGTAATGTGCCCTCAGTGTGTCAATTTTATCCTTAGGGAAGAAAATCCAAACGGTGTTGGGGGAAGAATAGAGAAATAGAAGAAGAGGAAGAGATTAGAAGGCTGGAGGATAAAATATTACACAAACTTTGGGAAACTGGTGAAGACAGGAGGGAAAGAGAGAAGGGAGAAATAAAAACCAGAGCAGAACAACAAATAAGAAACAGTGTTCGGGCTGGAGGGTTAGCTCAGTGGTTCCCGTGCTGGCCTCGCAAGCGCAAGGTCCTGAGTTCGATCCCCGGTAAGCACATATAGTGCTGGGCGTGGAGACACGCCCACCAGCAATCAACACCGCATACCACAGTGCCGGACGTGGTGGCTCACGCCTGTAATCCCAGCACTCGGGAGGCAGAGACGGGAGGATTGCTGAGTTCACGGCGGGCCTGGGCACCATAGTGAGCTCAGGGCCAGCCTGTACTACAAAGCGAGACCCTGTCTCAAAAAAAAAAAAAAAAAAAAAAAAAAGAAACAGTGTTCATACTTACATGAAAAGAAAGCAAACAATTGAGAAAGGCAAAACAAAAACAAGAAAAGGAAAAATGTTTATTTAAGGTGTGTCTCTGTTGTCACTCAGAGACAAACTGGACGCAGAGCCCAGACCCATGCTGATGAATCCCAGCAAGCCAGCCAAGGACTTCTGGCAGGGTATGGGTGATGCCGGCAAGGCTGCAGCCTTAGTCCTGGAGCTCAGGTTGGTTTCAGGCTGTGAGGCTGGGGCTGGAGCCCGATTTTTCAGCCTGCGACATCCCCTGTGCCTCTTGCCAGCTTGAGCACAGCTCCTTGACTTCCTGCTGACTTGAACTCTGCTCCGTCTCATCCTGATGGTCCCACCCTGCAGTTGCTCAGTTCTGAGCTCAGCTGGCCCCTCTTCCGGATGGCTACTGGCCAATCATGCTCTCCTGAGGGGTGTCTGAACCCGAATAACTAGCCAGCCACTGCAGGCTGCAGTCCACTGCTCGGTTCCACTTGTGCCTTTCTGCATGGGGGCCCTGGGGTTGCCAGTAGTCAGCCCGCAGCTGCAGGCTCCAGCCGCCCACACAGGGAGAAAGAGCCACTTGCCACTTCTTTCTCCTTCCTTGCAGTCTCTCTCTTCACTCTCTCTGTGGGCTTTCTTTCTCACTTTGGATCTTTGCTGGGTCCCGGGGACCCGTTTCCCTCCTTCTCTTCCTCATGTTTTGGTATTCCAGTGTCTGAACACCAAATCTCAGAGAGGGTCTTTCACTGCTGTTCACCACTTCATCATCTGCCTAGAAGTCTCTGCATTGGATTTGGAAGACCCCAGCATGCCCACAGCCCTCAATGTCCACTTTCTTTGTTTTTATTTGAAGAAGGGTCTTGCTGAGTTGCCCACTTGGCATCAAATTCACAATCCTCCTGCCTCAGCCTCCCTGAGTGCTGAGGTCACAGGCATAAGCCATCATGCCTGCTATGAGTTTATGCTTAACATCTTCATTTTTCCACCAGATACATTGTGCCCTTTGTTGAGTAGCCCATACTTACTATGTCCGGGGGCTGAATGGCAAAGCAAGTATTTTCCTGCCCTCAGTAAGTGGCCAATGCTGAATAACCCTGTGACCTTTTAATATCACATATTCTTTCTGTGTTTGTTTCCTCATTCATAAAATGAAGATGCCGAGTCATTGGATTTTTTTCCCAATCATTTCATTTTGATGAGTATTAAATAAACCCACTCTACAAAGTAAGGATAATCACTACTGAAAATAACCAGTGTTCAGAAGGTATCGTGATGAGCTGCTTAACCTGGCAGGTAAGAGGGCGCCTTATTCAGCCTCAGCTTCTGCTCAGCATCTTCACATCTCTGGATATCAGTGAGCCACTGGGAGTCCATTTTACTTATGTGAGTTTGGTGGCACATTCCTGTATTTCTAGTTACTTTGGAGGCTGAGGCAGGAGTGTTTGAGTCCGGGAGTTTGAGACCAGCCTGGGGAACATAGAAGACCCCACTTTAGTCAAACAATTCTTTTAAGTATCTTTAAACTTGTTTATTATCAAGGTACTCTATACTCATGGTGAAAACAAATTCAAACAGCAGTAAAGAAGCACACAGAATTAAAAAAAAAGAACAAATCCCATCTATACTCACACCCAACTCATTCCTCAGAGGCAATCACCGTGAACAGCTCTTTGTTTTCCCTTCCAGAGGAATGTTATTCATGCAAAAGTGTGCACTGTGCACGTCCGTAAAAGTGAGCAGCAGAGAGGCTGATTCAGCCACTGCTGGTCGGTTGTCACCAAGTACTCTCACTTCATGGCACGTCCTGGCAAGGCGTCTAAGAGCAGCATGTATCGTCCTTATTCAGAGTATTTTATTTTATGTTTTGTTTCGATCTGTCTTTTGAGACAAGGTCTCCCTATATAGCTCGGCAGGCCTTGAGCTCTGGCAGTCTTGCCTCAGCCTCCCCAGCGCTGGGATTACAGGTGTGCACCACTACGTCCGGTTTATGCAGAGTATTTCAAAGCTCTCAACACAGCAGTAGAGAAGAACAAAGCCCTCTGGGACTTCTGGAGGAAGTCGGTGGCCCCGACAGCCCCTCTGCCCTCCCCGCCACACTGGGTAACACCTGGCCGCCCGCACTCTGGGCTCCTGGCTGTGGAGGAGGTGAAGCTGGAAGAGGACGCAGCTTCTCCAGTCGTGGAGAAAGAGTGGGAAGAACACAGGCAATGGGACCCCAAGGTGCTTGCTACATGGCTTCCACAGGACGATAGAGAAGGACAGGCCTGGAAGGGTCTAGAAGGCCACTGTGCAGAAGCACAGGCCTCCTGTGTGGTGGCGCCGGCTAGTGCGGACTCAGGCCTGTGTATGTGGCTGTGGGATTGGCCTGCTCCCTGGAAGGCAGTGGGGCAGGGCTGTAGGAGACAGGCACAGAGAAAGGCTATTCTTCAGCGAAGTGAACGAGTGAGAGAGAGCTAGGGCCCCTGGAAACCATACTCCCCCCCAGGCTCCCCTCTCCAGGCCCCCTGTCGTGTGCTGTCTGGGTCTCCTCCCTGCTCCAGGCCACGCTTGGGTCGCTTCTGGTAGTGGTCCCTGCCATGTCACTACCACGCATGCGCGGCCTGTGGTTGCAGGACTGGAGCACAGGTTCTGAGCCCGTGCAGGAAAGATCTTTCTTGGTTTCCTCTTTCCTTTGATGACTCAGTTCGTTTTGCTCTTTGGGTTGTTTCTGCCTCCATCCGAGCCAGAAAATAAGATCCCTGAGTGGGTAAACCCGGGGCTGCCGGGCCCTGCAGGCCTGGCTCACGCCACACCCAAAAGAGTAACCCTGTCTCAGGCTCTCCTAGACGGGAGCTGGGGAACTCAGCCAAGATTATATTGGGCAGGTAATAAAATTAAGGGCAATAAAACTAGATAAGCACCTCATTAGCAGCGCTTTACTAGTAAAGCCATATACAGGGAAAGGTGAGAGGCTTCTTTGTCAAGTCCTTTCCAATGCAGGCATGGACCACTCAACTATGGGATGCTGCCTGACAAATGCTGGCTCCTTAGGGGAGGCCTTTCTTGTGCAGACCTGGGGGGCAGCCGGTCTGCCTCCCCAAGTGGCCCTTTGCTGCCTGAAGCTGCCAGTGCAAACCCAGTCACTTAGCATGTTACCGGCTCCCACAGAGAACCCTCTGAGCACTTGGCATGGGGAGGCAGGGAGTCCGGAATCCACACCCTCCACCAGATTCCCACTGAAGATCACCACAAAACCCTCAGTTTTTCTCATTATTTTGGGGGAGGATTGAGACAGGCCCTTGCTATGCATTCCAGGCTGGCCTCGAGCTCTGGTGAGCCTCTCGCCCCGGCCCCTGAGTGTGGGGTAACAGTGTGCTCCACCACACCTGGCTTCAACCGGTTTTTCTCAGCCATGAACCTGAGGAAGGAGAGTTCCCTGCCCATTCGTGTAGATCCTATAATTGCCCAGTGTTTGTCCTTGTTTATTGTTTATTTTCTGGCACTGAGGGTGGGTCCTCCGCAGGAGCTCTACCTCTGAGTCACTCCCCAGCCCCAGCGCTGCTCTACATGTTAAATAAATATATTTTGTAAAGTCAAAACCTCTCCCTCTCTCTCCCTCTCCACCCCCTCCCTTCCTCTCCCCACTCCTTCCTTCCAGCAATGGATATTGAACCCAGGGTGTTCCCACAAAACCACAAGCCCAGCCCTTTTCTATTTTTATTTTGAGACAGGCTCTCACTAAGTCACTGAATTGCCCAGCCTGGGCTTGAACTTGAGATCCTCCTGCCTCGGCCTCCCAGAATTGCTGGCATTACAGGCCTTGACCACCATGCTTGGCTGATACATTAGTTTTCAAAGAACTAAGGAGAAAAAAACATAAGAGCACATTCTCAAAATTTCCTGGGA
>PVIC010005053.1:34803-49670 GCA_004025085.1 Thryonomys swinderianus
ACCTGAGTTCGATCCCCGGTTACCACATATAATGCTGGGCGTGGTGGCTCACGCCTGTAATCCCAGCACTCGGGAGGCAGAGACAGGAGGATTGCTGAGTTCGCGGCGGCTTGCCTGGGCACCATAGTGAGCTCAGGGCCAGCCTGAACTACAAAGCAAGACCCTGTCTCCAAAAAGCAAAAAAAAAAAAAAAAAATTTCCTGGGATGCATTCAACTGAAGACAAACAGGGTGGCACTTGCATACAGAGGTGAGAAACTGAATTAGGCCATATTTCTTCTCTTTTGGGAGAGGCATTGGACTCAGGATCCTGTAACACTGAGCTACATCCCCAGCCCTTCTTATATGTTTTTTAAAATTCTGACATAGAGTCCATTAAATTGCCCACACATGACTTGGATTCAACCCTCTGCTTCTGTTAATTAGTAATTTATTTCTAGCAGTTCCAAGGATTGAACCCAGGGACCTTCACACTGGGCTATATTCTCAGCCTTTAAAAAATGTGTTAAATCTGCAACAGGGTCTCTCTAAGTTGCCCAGGCTGGGATCAAATTGTGATCCTCCTGCCTCAGCCTCCTAAGCAGCTGGGATTACAGGCTGGCACCACATCATCCAAAGGCGGCAGACAACCCTGGACCACTGAAATGAGCTCAGCAGTAAGGCCGCGCAGATCCAGTCCTGTGTGTGGCCAGGCCTCCAGCTCAGGGGCTGCACCCCAAAGCCTGAGTCCACCTCAGAACACACCATGCACAGCGGGCTGGGTCCAAGGGGTGGGGGAGCTGCATCCCAACTTCTCGAACCGGAAATGGACAAGAAAGACAGAAGTCTCCTGCGCACTTCACTTCATGTCTGTACCCCTGATGTCTGTGGGACCCAGAGCCCAGGAGAAGCAGGCAGGAATCTGCCCCTCACCTGCTCCCCATCCGCTGTGATGCGTGGCTCCAGCGCTAACCTGGGCCACAGCCATGCCCGGTGCCACCTTCCGCCTATGGGAGTGGAGCCAGGTTCACCCCACTTGGCACGCTGTGGGCCGGGGAGGAGGGTCCCAAAGGCTGGCTCTGAGGCCTTCCTCTTCTACGTCTGCTTTTTAACCATTAGCTCGATCTTTGTATAAGTGAATACTTGCTTTTGTCAGTTTTATTTCTACAGAATACTAGTAACATTAAATGGCACTTAGAATTTCTTTCTTATTTTACACAGGGTCTCACTATGTAGCCCAGGCTGGCCTCATACTCCAGGCAACTCTTCTGTCTCAACCACCTGAGGGCAGAGATAACAAGCCTGTGCCATCACACCAGGGGAATTTTTCCGGTATTAAATAAAATGCCTCCAGGACAGCACTGTATATGAGGCAAGTGCACTCGTGAACCCCACTGCCAGCCCGGCACAAGCCAGCCCACACCCCGGAAGGTCTTGAGAGACACTCCTTGCCTGCCCTTCTCCAAATCCTGAAGGCCTGGAAGTGATTCTTTCTTTTAAAAATTAAGTTTGTTTTTAACTGATACATTAAAAACAGAAATTACACATATTTATTAGATACCATGTGATGCTTTGACTCATATATATATATATATATATATATATATATATATATATATATATATGGTGTTACATTTATTTATTTATTGTTGAAGGTCTTGTTGGTTTTGTTTGTGATTCTAGAGTCCACAGCAAAGATGGCTCAGAATGGCCTGGGCAGAGGTTTTGGTCTGTAATCCTAGCCCACAGAGAGGCTGAGGCAGGAGGACTGCAGTTCAAGCCCAGCCTGGGCAACTCAGTGATTTAGTGAGAACTGTCTCAAATTAAAAAAAAAAAATCCTTTCTCTGCCAGTGTGTACAGTCCCAACACTCTGAAGGCTGAGGCAGGAAGATCTTGAGTTCAAGGCTACATACTGAGACGCTGTCTCAAGGACTCCTATTTTTGGCTAGGGATGTAGCTCAGGTCACCATGCCTGCCAGACAAAGGTGAGTCCTGCTTTGGATTTCTAGTTCTAAAAAAAACCCCTTTTCTTCTGGGTTTTGAAGACCATGAGTCTGTTATTGCTGCCTGAGGCCATGTTACCCAGTGCCCAATGTATGGTCAACTGCCCCGCTCATCAGGGACAATCTTTCAAGGCCCCTTGTGCAAGCTGAGTCCTGCGGCCTGGCCTTCCTGTGCCTGCTCACTTCACTCTGCCCGAGGTGGTCCGGGTCCCCTCAGGATGAGGAACCAAAGCACACCCTTTTCATGGGTGCATAGTATTCCACACCTTTCCCCAGTTGTCAGGAAGAAAGTCCCCTTTCCCTCTCTGCTACATCCAGCCGATCCCAACACCTCTCGCTGCCTTGTGGCCCCCACCCCTGTCGCTATCTTACTGCTTCCCTGTGCCATACCAGCTGGGTTATTTAGAATCTTTCCAAATGGCGTAGCACCACCCACTTTCACCCCCCTCCCCCATCGTGTACCCTCCTATGCTCAGGTTGATTAAAAAGCAAGCACATAGCCGGGCATAGAGGTGAGCCTCGCCGCTCCCGGAGGCTGAGAGGCAGGGACATGTCCAATTCGAGCCCAGCCTGGGCAATTTGGTGATTCAGTGAGACCTCGTCTCACACAAGAATGAGTGAATGGCAGGCTGGAGGCCAAGCTCACGGCGAAGGCCTCGGGCTGGTGCTCAGTTCTGAAAGCCAAAGCGAGCTCCTGCCTGTGCGGTCAGTCCTCCTGCGCAGGCTCCGGTGGCTTCTGCGCTGGGGACTGAAGGAGGCACAGAGGCCGGAGTGGGGCGCCCGCCCCGCCGCCTTCCGGGTACGCGCTCCTCGGGCTCTCCCCTCCGCCCGAGCTGACCCCGGAGCCCCGCTGCCCGGACCCAGCATCTGGCTTTGCGCGGGCCGAGGCCAGGGGGCCCCCGGAGGCTGCGCGAAGACCTAACCGACTGAAATGACCCTGCAGAGGCGGAGCCCCAGGGGTCCTGCGCGGGAAGCGGGCCGCCGCCCCGGGCAGAGGCGCGGGGCGCAGCGCGCTGGGGAGGAGCGGGCTCAGCCTGGGCCCCGGGGCGCTGTGTGGCGGCGGCACCCCCCCCCCCCTTCACGTGGAGAGAAAAGCGAGGAAGCGATCAAAGTTTAGCGGTAGGTATCACACCCCGCTGACAGTTTTGGGATGTAAATGTGCCAGTAAGTGTATGATTAACCCGGATCTCTGTGGGAGTCGGATGGCTGCCAGGAGGGACTGCCTCTAACGCATGCACAAGAAACTATTTCATTAAAAAGAGAGAAGCCACAGGGGTCCCAGCACTGGGGAGGCTGAGGCAGGCGAATTCCATGGAGTTTGAGGCAAGCCTGGCTACACAGTCAATTCAAGCAAGCCGAATTACAGAGAGAGATGGAGACAGAGACAGGACAAGAGAAAAATCTTAAAGCAAAAGCCATTTGGGGCTGGGATCTTTTCAGTGGTAGAACAAGTGTCAGGGTCCTGGGTTCAATCCTCACCACCTCCCCTTTAAAAGAAAAAGCAGATTTTATGTCTCTCTCTTTTTTTCTTGAGACGGTCTCGCTTTGGAGTTCAGCCTGGCCCTGAGCTCACTATGTAGCCCAGGCAAGCCTCAAACTCAGCAATCCTCCTGCCTCTGCCTCCCGAGTGCTGGGATTATAGGCGTGAGCCACAAATCCGGCAAAAGCAGATTGTATATAGGTAACGTGCAAATGTCCCCAGGTCCGGTGACATGTGTCGATCCCCGGCCTGTACCGGGAGCATCCAAGTACCCTCCTTGGGGCAAATGTAGCTACCAGTTTCTTATTCCTTGCGAAGGCACTTTGTGCATTTACAAATACACACACCCTCGTGAGCATGCAACATACACTCATGCACACACTCAACCCCCCCAAGGCACATTCTTTTTTGAAAACTCAAATGGCAGTAGTTTATATAATTTTGTATATAATAGATGATTTTTTTTCAATACAAAAGATTAAGCCCAGAGCTTTCCCCAACACCCTTAAGGTCTCACTACATTCCCCAGGCTGTGTTCAAGCTTCAGATCCTCCTGCCTCAGCCTCCCAGAGTGTTGGGATTGTAGAGTTCCACCACCACTTCCAGCTCCCGCCATTATTATTAAAACACTGGACAGGCCTAATTTAATTATCAACAGCTGTGCTTGGAGCTATGCTTGCCTGACTTCCCGGAGAACTCTTCGGTACCACCAAGGCCTCTGCTGCCTTTCAATGTCCGAGCGTCACGCAGAAAAGTCCCTCCGCCCGGAGCGATCTCGTGGCCTCTGCAGAGGCCCTTCGGCCAGAACCCTCCGCGCCTGTGCGGTGGACTCGCCGCTCTCAGCCCTGGCGCTCCCAGCCCGCTGCCGGCCGGCGAGCTCGCCCCCGGGCCCTGGTCGGTGGCCCGCGGAGCAGCGGGGGCGCGGCGCGGGCGGCCGTCTGCCCGCTGGCCCTGTGAATCTGTGACCAGTCGGGTCAAAGGCCTCCTCCACGCCACCCCTTGGTCGAAGTTTACGTCTTTGTGCACTTAGTCTCACGTCCCCGGCGGGCGCTGAGCTCACTAGAGCCAAGAATATTGGCCAAAGCTGTGGCTCCAGAGGTGTTTGCGGATCCCCTGTTGAAGGTGCATCGATAGTTGACCGCCTCAGTTCTGTTCCGTGAACAGGTTTGTCACCCTTGTTTCTTTCAGGACAAGGGGTCGGGGTTGTAATGCTGATGCTTGGTATAAATACTAGGCCCTGATTCAAACGGGTTTAACGGCACGTAGATTAACAGCTATGTTAGTAGCCAGTTTAATTAGAAGTGGACAAAGCACACACAAAAAAAATTTGTATTTAAATGAGTGATCACAGAAGAACGTACTACATTGTTAGGTACATTAAAAATGGCAGAAAAGTTAAAGTATTCCAGAAGGAGAGGGGGTAAAATCCATTTAAATTCACTTCAATGCAAAGAATACTGTTAATGCCAGGCATAGTGGCACATGCCTGTGATCCTAGCACTTGGGGAGGCTGAAGCAGGAGGATTGCCACCAGTTTGAGACCAGCTAGATTACAGTGAGGAAAAAAAAAAAGAAGGCTCCTTAAAAACTCTTCTATTGTTGAGACAGGATCTTGCTGTGTATCCCAGGCTGGTCTTGAACTCATGGCAATCCTCCTGCCTCAGCCTCATGAGTTCTGGGATTACAGTCGTGTGATAACACATCCAGCAGGAATATTGTTTTTTTGATTTTAGTTTTTTGAGACAGGGTGTTGGTTTGTAGTTGGCTCTGAATTCACTGTGTAGCCCAAGCAAGCCTTGAACTCACAGCAATCCTCCTGCCTCTGTTTCCCGAGTGCTACAATTACAGGCATGAGCCATCACATCTGGCATTGCGTATGTGGTACTGGGGATCAAACTTGGACCTTGTGTTTGTGAGGCAGATGCCAGAACCACTGAGCAAAATCTCCTGCCCAGGAATATTCTTAATACAGGTCCAACATAAAATTGTAGCAAGTTTCTGTGAAGTTTTCTTTTTTTTTTTGACAGGGTCTGGCTTTGTAGTTCAAACTGGCTCTGAGTTCACTATGTAGGCTAGGTAAGCCTCGAACTCAGCAATCCTCCTGCCTCTGCCTCCTATGTGCTTCAATTAGAGGTGTGAACCACCATGCCTGGCACTGTGGTATGTGGTTACCAGGGGATCGAATTTAGGACCTTACACTTGCTAGGTAGGTCCTAGAACCACTGAGCTAAATCTCTGGCCCATATGTTGCTTTTTTTTTTTTGAGACAGGGTCTCGCTGTGTAGTTCAGGCTGGCCCTCAGCTCACCATGTAGCCCAGGCAAGCCTCGAACTCAGCAATCCTCCTGCCTCTGCCTCCCGAGTGCTGGGATTACAGGCATGAGGCAACATGCCCAGCCCATATGTTAAGTTTTAAAAATGCAGTTTTCAAATGTATAACTTAACCATGTCTTTGTAATTACTTGAAATTTATATTAACAGTAATTGGTATTTATGTAGCACAGCAATCAATTTTCTGCAGAACGGATATCCTGTCTTCACTTAGTGTATGACGTGACCATATGCAGGCTCAGGAATACACAGCCAGACACTGGGTTGCAGCTGCCTGAGGATGAAGCCACCATAGAAGCACACACGGCCTCTTTAATACCCCGAGCTACACTCTGCCTACCGGACTGTCATCTGCTGCTCAGGGACCCTGAGGGCCCAGGTGTTGGTGGCTGTTCCCCAGGCTGCCACTACCAAGAGATGGCACAGACTGGAAGACTCCAGGGCTCAGAAGATTTCCCTTCCAACAGAATCATGGGGCCTGGTCTTTTCTATTTCTTTTTTCTTCTTTCTCTGTCTTAATTTTTTATTTCTCTGCAATTCAGTCCTGGGATGTAGTTTCAGGCTGGACAGCAAAACAGTGTTACGACAGGTACATAGCGTGTGTAAGACCAGCACAGTAAATGAAGGAAAAATCAATTGGTTATCAACAGGTACCTACATCAGCTGTGAAGAGGGTCGCTGTGGTTCAAGGGGTCAGAGAGGCGTGGGATTGCTCCACTTTTCACCTGCGCTTCTGTGGCCACACACCCTCCCGCTGGGCCATGTCTGACAGTAACAGGGGCACTGATAGGGACGATGCTGCAGCCTCCTCCTCCCGAGGGCCAAGCACTCTGTCCCTCCCAGGCTGCCTGATGCCATGCTACCGGGCAGGGGCCTGTCTGCCTGTCTGTTTTGTGGTATAGGGGCCGAACCTGAGCCTCAACATGCTGGGGAAGCTCTGATTTCTGAGCCCCCAGGTCACGGTTTTCCTCTTTCAGTGCTCTAGCCCTGCAAATGGCATCTCATTATTACACATGGTGAAAAGTTATCTTGGAGCTAGGTGACTGAACCCCATGATACCTGTTGCCAGTCATATATTTAATATATGTTTTTACAGTATAAGTATGAGCCAGGCAGAGTGGCACATACCTATAATCCCAGCCCTTGAGAGGCCGAGTCAGGATGATTGCCATGAGTTTGAGGCCAGCCTGAGCTACATAGTGAGACCCCACCTAAACAAAATTAAATGAAACTGGATTTGTTATGTGTAAGTAATTCAGAGTACTTCAGGGTTCTTCTCTATTCAGTTATATGGCTTTAATAATATTAATGTTTATTCCTGTTTGTTTCACTAGATAATTACATCATTTATTGAAGAAAAAGAGCATTAACAACTGCCAGGAAGGGTGGTGCCAACCCTTAATCCCAGCATTCAGGGAGCTGAGCCAAGAGGATCACTGTGATTTCAAACCTGGGATAAATCACAAGATTCTTTTTTAAAAATGAAAATTTCCAGGTGTGGTAGTGCACCTCTTTAATCGCAGCACTTGGGAGGCTGAGGCAGGAGGATTCCTATAGGGCTTGAGGCCAACCAGGGCAACATAGTGAGTCCAAGGCCAGCCTGGATTACACAGTGAGATCCTGTCTTAAAAAACACAGCAAATGGGTTGGGGATTTGGCTCAGTGGTACCGCACCTGCCTTGCAAACACAAGGTCCTGAGTTTGATCCCTGGTACTAAGAAAGAGAGAGAGAGTGAGAGAGAGGGAAGGAAGGAAGGAAGAAGAAAACCGAGTGGAAAAGAGGACTCATTTTTCTCAGCCAACTCCACAGTGATTCCTTGTCGCAGCAGGTGTGTTTGGCTCTAAATTCCACACCATGACCACTCTACTCACATTAGCGTCTTGTCCCATGGTGTAGTTTCAAAATCCAAGGTGGAATTTTGGCCTCACGGATACGAATGAAGAAAGGCCTTGTCCCGCTCCGTACCCCCGGGGAGCTGGGCCCCCTGTGTCGGGCTTGCGCTCCTTGCCCTGCGCGATGCGGGACCAGGGCTCTCGGGGCTGCAGCTCACTCTGTGGTTCTCCTCCGCCCCTCGTGACCACAGGCGTCTTTTCACACTCGGTGAGCCATTCACATGTGTGCTGGTGTGGCGGGAGTGTAACCGTCACACTCTCTTTGGAATGCAAACAAACCTCACAGAGCCTGTGCCACAACTCGCCAGCTTGGGGGCAGCTCCGGTGAGCCCAGGCTTGGGAGAGGGGAGCCCCGTGGGCTGTCTGGGCCGACTGGCACCCCGCTGCCCCACAGCCCCTCTGCTGCCCAGTCCCGCGGGGAAGCTGGTGGCTCACGGAGGCCAATTTCAGGGATCACCTGGATGGCACATGGAAGGCAACGCGGGGTTGGGCTGCAGGCGAATCAGGGGCACCTCCCTCATTCACCATGATGTTTGTGTACACATAAAATCAGGTGGACGTGAACTTACAGGGCCTTGGGGTGGTGGCATGGGAAGAGAGGGGGGCCCAGCCAAAGGTCCCTGAGATCTGACAGGGCAGACTGAGGGGCTCTCGGGGGCTTTAGCCCCTCTTCAACCCTCTTCTCTGCCTGTCTTCTTGAAACATTGTCCAGGTTCTTGGGTTAAGTGTTTTGTTTTGAAACAGGGTATCACTTTGTAGACCAGGTTGGCCCTTAACTTGGTGTGATCTTCCTGCCTCAGCCTCCAAAGTGCTGAGGGTGTCAGCATGCACCACCACATGGCTTTGGGAAAATTCTGGAATTTAGTACAGATGGCACCCTGCAGACCCAGAACTTAAAGCATGGGACAGCAGAGAAAAAACTTTAAAACCCTTAAACCTGCAAGCCTGTGAGGGAGGCTCTTGGTACGAATTATCAGTTCTGTCTCTCCGTCACATGGAGCAGAGCCATGACTCCACGGGGCCACGGAAAAAGAACAGCAGAAGCGCCACTGGCCTTGGCGCTGTGATTCACGGTGGCTGCTTGCCACGGCCCAAGAGAGCAGCCACGGCCCACCTGCCCCGAGGCCACACTGCCAGGGGCCTGCAGGATGCTGGTCCAGACTGCAGCATGGTGCGCGTGTGTGCGTGCACGTGTGCATATGTGCGCAGGCGGGGTGTCGGCTGCCAGCCTCCTACCCTGCTGTGGGTCTCGCCACGTCTGTCGCCGCATAGCTAGGAGGTCTGACAAGTGCGCAGTTCTAGCACCGAGCGCCCATGTCGGAGGGAAACCGAACCCAGTGGCTCAGACTGGCCTGAAGCCTCTCCTCCTGCCCCAAGTTGCTGGGCCCCTGGCTCTGTGTCCCAGGCCCCTTGTGTCTCGGCGCTGAGCAGTTTCCGTGGCCAGCATGGGTGTCTGGGACCCTTCCGGCTCTGTAGCCCGGGAACCTGGGACCCCAGGCTGGGCACGAGAAGCGACTGCGTACTGGCTGGAGCGTGGCTGTCTGGAGGCGGCTGGGCCAGGCGACTGCGGTCAGTGCTCGCTCTCTGGAGATGCACGTGCTCAGAGAGGCTCCGAGGTCTGTGTGCTCCACTGTCAGAGGCGTGAGACCTAAAACTTACTGCAGGAACATCTGAGGCACATAATAAACACGGCGAGAAGCAGGAGGCACCTGGCAAGATACGTGGACATAATCCACAATTCAATTCTCTGGGTAAATTACCAAGGTCAGGAAGATGGCTGTCATCACAAGGCATTAATGGGCTATCACAGAACACAGACCCTGCCTATTAGACCCCCTTCCTGTGTCCTTGGGGGGAAGGTGGTGCAGACTCTAGTTTCTTTGCTTCTGAGACAAGGTCTCACTTTGTAGTGCTGGCTGGCCTTGAACGCACCACGTAGCCCAGGCTGGTCTCAGACTTGTGCTGATCCTCCTGCCTCAGCTTCCTGACGGCTGGGATCACAAGCGTGCGCCAGGGCCAGCCTGTCTATCAAGTTGGAGCCGGACAGGGCACTGGAGAAGGTGTCTGGGAGCACGCTGGCCAACAAGCACGGTGCTGACAGCAGGCCTCTTGGTTCTGGTGCGTGGGTGGGGGAAGGAGGGGTGCAGGAGCTGCGACCCCTTGAGCTGCCATCAGTGGGTCTTCTCTCTTCCCTGCAGGTCTTCCCTGGGGTAATGAATGTGCTGCTGCAGGGCTCCGACTGGCCGGTTCCACGCGCCTGAAGTTCCACCCTGGCATTTCAAGGCTTGTTGCTTTGTTCTCCACCTGACATGCAGATCTTTCTTGTTAAATAATTAGAGCAAGGCTTAGCTTGTTTGAGGTCTTTAGTCCTTTAAAGGGATTAATGTGAGTCTTTGGAGGCTGTGGGTGTGGCTCAGTGGTGGGTACCTGCCTGACGTGCACAAAGTCCTGGGTTCAATTCCCAGTACTATAAAAAATGTACTTCAGGGCCTGGAGATTTAGCTTAATGGTTCCGGCACCTGCCTAGCAAGTGAATCCCTATTTCAATCCCCAGTAACCACATACAATACTGGGTGTGATGACTCATGCCTACCAGCAATCAGTACCACGTACCACAGTGCCAGGTGTGGTGGCTCACCCCTGTAATCCCAGCACCTGGGAGGCAGGCACAGGAGGGTTAATGAGTTCAAGGCTTGCCTGGGCTACATAGTGAGCTTAGGGCCAGCCTGAACTGCAAAGTGAGACCCTGTCTCAAAAAACCAGTACTTTAGGATGAAATTTCATACATATACATTATCTTTCTCAGTTCTGTCTAAACACCAGGAAACTAAATAGCACCCATTTACTAGCTCTCGGAATTTTACCATTTTATTTTGACTACATTGTAAGAGGAAGAATCTAAGGTCTTAAACTATTTTTTATTTTTTAAACAGGGTTTTGCCACATAGTTCAGGCTGGCCTTTAATTCAGAGCAGTCCTCCTGCCTTACTCTCCCGAGTGCTGGGATTACAGGCCTGCTCCACTGATTCCAGCATCACGGGGTGAGGGATGCGAGACACATTCCAAGTGGATGCCAGCACAGGACAAAGTGACTTAACATGGTGATGGATAAGCCAGCAGGTGACAGGGACACAGAAGAAAGGTACATTTGAGGACCAAGCATCTGAGATGGAACTTGAAGAGTAAGAAGGAGCCCAGGAGGCAGGATGAGTTGTCAAACAAAGGGGTTGGAGGAACAGGGATTTATCACTTGATGTGTCTGTCACCTTTCCTGTTCCTGGGACAAAATCTCTGAATCCTGTAATGTGGAGGGAGGTTTATTGGACTCATGGTTTCAGAGGGCTCAGTCCATGCTTGGCCGGCTCCAAGGCAAAATTGGCACAGCAGGAGGGCCTGGCTGAGGACAGCTCTCTACCCACGGCAGCCCAGAGCAGAGAGAGAGGACAGGGTTGGAGACCAGAAGGCAGCCAGCCAGGTCTTGTCTCCAGTGAGCCACCTCCTCACAGCACATTTGCCTGGGCACACACCATTCCTGAAAGCCTCTCTCTTAAGAACATTTGCAGGGCTGCAGAAGCTTGTTTCTGAGTAAGTGGAAATGTTTGCACTGTTTTCCAGTTGAAATAAAACTATCTACATTAATATTTCATAAAGTTGTTGATGTTTGATATTTAGGATATGTTGGTATGTTCTAAAATGGAGTCCTAAACAAGTGATTTTGTTTTTTTTTGTGTTTGTGTGTTATGATTAAAAATGCTCAGAGCTAGATATTGATTTTTTTTTTTTTTTTGAGACAGGGTCTTGCTTTGTAGTTCAGGTTGGCCCTGAGCTCACTATGTAGCCCAGGCAAGTGTGGTACTCAGTGATCCTCCTGGCTCTGCCTCCTGAGTGCTGGGATTACAGGCGTGAGCCACCACGCCCAGCACTGTGGTATGGGGTATTGATTGCTGGTGGGCGTGAGTCACCACGCCCAACATTGTCTGTGGTCCCAGGATCAAACTCAGGACCTTGCACTTGCGAGGCAGGCACCAATACCACTGAGCTAAACCTCTGGCCCTTTTTTTTTTGAGACAGGGTCTCACTTTGCAGTTCAGGCTGGCCCTGAGCTCACTATGGAGCCCAGGCAAGCCCCAAACTCAGCAATCCTCCTGCCTCTGCCTCCCTGAGATTATAGGCGTAAGCCCAGATGGGTATTGATATTTTTGAGGCAGTATCTCATCATGTACTCCACACCTTGAATTCCCTGTGTACCCTTGGCTGGCCTTAAACTTGTGACAATCCTCCTGCCTCAGCTTCCCAAGTGCTGGAATTCTAGGCATGCATTACCATGCCTAGATTATTTATTGATTTACTTAGTGGTACTAGGGATTGAACCCAGGCCCTTCACACTGAACGGCCACCTACCCTTTCTTATTTTTTATTTTGAGACAGGGTCTAAGTTGCCAGGGCTGGGCATGACTCTGTCAGTGCTCCTCCTGTCTCAGGCCACTGAGAAACTGAGATCTTGGCAGCCACACACTAGCTTGATGCTGGGTGTTCCTGAGTAGCTTTGGTTCTCCACTGTCTCCTTATCATGCAGTCAGCGTCAGGGCTCCTCCTGTATCTGGAAAGCTCTAGCACCCCTCCTACCCCCACAGCTCCCCAGCGGTGTGAGGGTCTTCTGCCATAGTCTTTCAATAACCCGCCTAAACACTTCCACTGCATTCAGTTTATGGTGCTGCAATTCTTTTTTTTGTTTGTCTCTCCAACCCACCAGTGAGATCCTTAAAGGGAACATGGCTTCAGCATCATCATTGTTGTTGTTGTTCGGGTTTGTTTGTTTTGTTTTTATGAGACAGAGTCTCATTACATAGTTCAGGGCAGCCTTGAACTCACTATGTAGCCCAAGCTGGCCTGGAACTCACAGAGGTTTTCCTGTCTCAGCCTTCTAAGTGCTAGGATTACTGGTGTGCACCATCGTGCCTGACGGCTTCATCATTTTAAAATTCTCATTAGCTAGCACTGTGCCTAACACACGCAAGTCTGTTACCTAAAATCTTTGAATGAATTTACCTGTTTTTTTTTTCTTCCCCACACAGAGTAACCAAAATTGTGTAGGTAATTATAACAGCATGTGATTCAGTTCTATCCCTTGGAAAGTAGAAACATAGTATTAAAATAATAAAAATGACAAAGACTTTCAAAATAGTTATGCTCCTGGCAATCAAGGCGCAAAAGTGATTAAACTGATGAGGTGTAGGTGTTAGGGCTTTATCCCACAATATCTGTCTTGGTCTTTGGGCTGAAAATATTTTTTCCTCTAAGTGTGATGTGAGCTGGCTGGTTGGAGGCTTTATGTAACCCTGACTGTTTCGTTACCAGCTTTGTTTACACAATGTTTGGAGCCCTTGCGGTTTCTGTGGACGGTGTGGGCCTGCTCCCTGACCCACCTCCTGGACTGGGAACCGGCCTGCTGGTTATGTGGCCACTGTCACCTCCAGCCTCCCTCATTCCTCCGCTGGGTCGGCAAAGTGGAGAGGCCACAGGAAAACTAAGAGCGACAGCTAAAACTGGCTCGCCAGTTCATCCTGCCAGAAAACTATCTGAGAGAATAATTCAATATCCATCCAGTGTGAAAGATGTCAGAATTAGGAGAGAAAGAGATGTATTTTCTACTGCTAAGGAAAAGACAAGGGAGAAGCCTGGCCCTCGAGGCCTGGAGACCCGGGTCATGGCAGGCTGGATGTCAGAGCAGACTTGTCTGCAGAGACCTGGTCGTGGGTGGGAAGGGCCCTCTGTCACTGCACAGGGCCCACACGTGGAAGGCACTGAGGCAGAGGCGACAGCAGCGCTCAGAGCCACAGCTCTGGGGTCCCTTCCGGTCGTACGTCTCAAGTTCTGGTCACTCACTTCCTGCCTGTTGGCACCGACCCTTTGGGTTCTCTCATCCTCCCGAACTTTTTTCAGTCTCCCCTTTTCCCCATGGCTCTTCTACTATTCCATCACTTGTCAAATAAACATTTTAAAAAAAGTTTTCTACACCGCTTTTTCCAACTGATTTCCTCCCACTGTTGTTTCCCTCTGTCCGGTCAGGCTCTGGCCCTACAGCCGAAGCCGCTGTGCGAAGGCCATTACATAGCGCCCCACCAGCTCTCACACCTCCATCCCCTTGGTCCATGGGCGGCTTTGCACCCCGTTGTGCACGCTTTCTTTAAAATTACTTTTCTTCTTCTGTACACATCAGTAAACCCCACACTCGGGAGGGGCTGAGGCAGGAGGATCGCAAGTCGGAGACCAGCCTGGACACTTTAACGAGATCCGGTCTGAAACAAATAAATCCAGAGTAGAAACCTTTCCTGGCCTTCTTGGCTGCTGGGAAAGCTCCGTTCTGATTCTCTTCGTGGGGAATTGTCCTCCTCAGTCTCCGGACTGAGCCCTCGACGTCACTGGATTGTTCTACACTGGGATAGTCCAGGCTCCCTCCTCAAACTCCACCTTTCTGTCCATCTGTTCTGGTGTACTCGCCCAGTCTGGTGACTCCTAACAGCGTTAAATGATGATAGCTTCCAAACTAAGATTCCTATCTATCTGCCTGCTCAGTATTTCTCCTCAGGTGCCACACACATCTCGAGCTCAGCATGTCCCTCGTCTTTCCTCTGAAAATGTCTCCCTGAAATTTCCTGAGCTCCAGAGGGAGCCTCACACTTCCCCAGCTTCCTTCACATCCGGGCTCATGCTGGACTCCACGTACATTCTGTGTGCAAATCCTGCAGGCTCTGCCTTCAAGTGCTGTCCGGCCCCGGCTTCTCCTCCCTCGGGGCTCTGTGGGCATCAGCAGAATCCGTAGGAAGCGGTGGGGACCTCCCTCTGGAAGGCCAGAGACTCTGGGCCTCGTTCCCAGGCAGTCTCCGTTCTTCCTTCTAACGTCTATTACTGCTTCAAGCCATATGTAAGATAGACTATGTTCTGCCATATTTATTGAGGTATAAAGATGATTTAGTATTCTCACTTTAAGTCTGTGTTTTAATGAATTTGACAAATTTATGCACAAGTAATTACAGCCTCAACTGGGACAGAGAACAGGGCTGGGGGTGTGGCTTAGTACTTGCCAAAAGCAAGGCCCCAGGTTCAGTCCCCAACATATAGAACATTTCCATCCGGTCAAAAAAAATCTCCTTTCAGCCAGGCATGGTGGGGCATGCCTGT